>JAHZNJ010001308.1:0-10491 GCA_027744475.1 Lepidocyrtus cf. sotoi NNG-2020 | reverse complement strand
AATCCCAATCCTTTAATGCTCTTTATGCTCATGTTTGGGATTCTCGAAGAGAACAACACATATTCAACAGCTTTACTTCCGTACAGTTTACTTTCTCCCTAGAATATGAGAACGAATAAACCTACCTACATAGAATATAATTTTATATAATATTGCCTTATTACAGACGAAATTTTTGTTCTCTCTTCTCGTCCCCACTTTTCCGTTGGGAATTGAGTCTAGTGCAAATTATGGGCGTTTCATTTTCCGATTCGTATTATCACTTTCATCATCAGTTTCAGCAAGCAACAAAAGAATTTCCTCTTATTTTCTTCTAAACCATTCCATTTTCATAAAAAAAATTACATGATATCATGTCAGTTCATTGTAGGAAATGAATGAACTCTTTATTGAGTTGAGAATGATGATAAGTTATAAGGACAAAAATTCTTGTGTACACATTTGAAATGATGACTATGGCATTCATGAAAGTTAGACATGACTATCGAGATAATTTCCATCTTTAATTAAGAATTCCATACATGTCGGAAAACGGAGGAAGATCCATTCGTGACGACGATGATAACAAGTGCTTGCATTAAAACGATATTTAACATTCAATGCAGGTTACCTTATTAAAACACGAACAAGTTTTTAATTGTATTTTGAAATGCCAATAATATTAAAAATACAGCAGTAAAATTACATGATATAAGCTTATATAGAGTTAGCTCGTACACAGAAAGTGCTTCTTTCCCATTTAAATTCTAAACTTACACCAAAAAAATTCCCTTAAAAAATTAAAATTAAAGGATTATAAACGAGCAAAACACGCCAGTTTTTTTATCTTGGCAGTTTGTGACAATATTTAGAAAATATATGGGTTTAATTCAGCTTGAAAACCGGATTGAAGAAGAAGCTACAAAAATACAATAATTTTCAAATGCCAATTGCATATCAAAATTTAAAATGGTAGTTAATATCAGCATTTCGTATTTCTGTCATTCTGTCTCCATTTGTTTTCCAACTTTAACAGCATCAGCAGCAGACTCCATAATATAATAAAAGATAACGATATACAGTATCAAGTAGTAGTAGGAAGGACTACAGTGCAAGTGCTACCCAAATTATTAGTAGGCGCAGCGTGCGAACAAGACATAAAAGGAGGAAATTCCTCATAGAGGTTTTATATGGTTATCTTATTGTTCATAAAAGAAGAACATAAAATTTATGGCTACAAAATAGCTACTGAATTTCGACTAGCTAAAAGTCACTCTTTCTCCTCACCTCAATAATTCCCGTTGCATTACTTTGCCTTGCCATTCTGCTCTTCTGACTGCTCATATCATAATATCCCTACTACTCATATATGGCAGGCTTTTTTTCTTTAGTGTTCTTTATTGATGTACAGTACACTATATTCGCCATAGAACACCCACCCTCAATCTCATTTCTTCCTTATTGCAATTTCATGATCAACCATATACATATGAAGTGACATCCATCCCTTTATACAGATATATGTAATATGTACCAAATATCCTACACTTTTCCACCTACTCGGATTATTTTATTCACTCCTTTGCCCTTCTCCTCAATTCATTCGTTGATTCGCTTATGTAATTCCATTTTATTTTAAAAAATATATACAGAGACTGAACCCTCTTTCTCTAAATGACGAAGAAGACAAAGACCCTCTCCGTTTCTTTCTCTGCTTATCCTATTTTGACCCGAAATTCGACGAGTATGAAAGGTTATTTTTCCAAATCGACTTAGATATTCAGTTAGTCAAAAAGAAGAATGACATGAAGATCTTGTTATGCTCCGTACATTGCCTCGCCAATAATCATATTATGCATCAATTCTGTAGAATAACTAGATATATCATGATATCAATAATATGCACAAAATGTTCTTCTGTTCAAATTTTTTTAGAGAACCAGAAAAAAACGTTGCACATAAGTATGACAGACAAGAGAAGAGATAGAGATAGCATAATGATCATATAATCATCGTAACTTGTCGTTTTGGCAGAAACAGTGTGCGTATTTAAGTATTATGATGTTCCTTCAGAAAGAAATCCATCCGTAAAATGTTCCTTTTCCCGGAGAATATGATTCCCTGTGGCGTAGCCGTGTGAGTGAATAAAAATGCTGACATAAAAACCGACCCCACATATTTATCCAGAACATACCACAATCAAGCAAAAGAAGAGGAACATGGATATGATGAGTAGTGCACAGCAGCACACACAAATTCCATTCCCAATATTTTTCTCCAGTTTCCAGTTTCACTGTATTAAAAACATTGGCATTGTGGTAGTGGGAGCAGCAGCAGCAGTAACCAAACGAACATTTTCTTCGAAAGAGAATCATCATGATGGAGATGTTTTTTACACTTCCGAAAAGAGACATATCAGTAATAGAAGGAAAACAAGTATTCATTTTTCCTTTCAGTTCTTTGTAGATCTACAATAATAATACTCCGACGAAGAAGAGGAAACTCGAAAGACACATTTGTACAAAACTAGTTCTCTGCTTTTGCTATCTTTATGGTAAAAATAGAATGTTTATTCATTCCACAAGCTTATCAACTACATTGTTATTGCAAACGTTGATTGTATAATTCTCCTTATCTCATGAAATGTCCAGATAAAGGCAACAATAAAGCTGTGAACACATCGTACACATTTGATAATTTACTCAATTCACGTTATACTACACGTCAAGTCATGAAAGCTTCTTTAATAGTGGAAAGAAAATCTGCAGTAGCTGCATTTTGTATGCTATTATGTTACAGCTTTCACCATTTTTTTTCGTTTCATGTAGAGGCGGAGGCAAACAACCCAATAAATAGTCAATTACTTAATTTTTTCCACGCGTTTTAAAATAAATTTATTTCCTCGTAAATAATATATCTTTTATGAGATATATTTCATCTTATTCACAAGAAAGACGACATCTTTTCATGTTCTCTGTCTTCCATCTTTACAAATAATAATCATTTTACCCATTTGATAATAAACGAAGCAATTGAGAAGACCGCGATCAGTTTTTTAAGACTCAACATTGTTATCATCATCACCCCTTTTTCTACACTTTATTTCTTTTTTTCTACTTATTTTTTTATTGTTCATCCTCCTGCCTCCACGCCTCTTACAGATAACAAAGATTTTATTCATACAATGTCCTCCGTTCAGCTTCCAGTTTACACCGTACTTAACACACGAGTAGAAAAGTCATTAAGAGAGTGAAAATTCCCTTGCCTGCCTACTTTAAGCTTTCTTTTTATTAGTAGATCCCTATATGAAGTGTAGAAAATATTTTTCATTTACAATTTTTATAATTTCGTATTAATATTGTTGGCTCCAAATCTTCTTTCTATTTCACAAGCATCGTGCACATTATAGAGTATGGGATCATTTAAATTCCTTATCAAACTGAACAATTAACGATGATTCAATGCAGGAATGTCATTTAATAAGTAAAATGTTGATGTAGGAGTTTTACTCTACTACTAGAAAATAGTTATGCATAATCATCGCTTTTCTTAAGCATGAGTAAGCTTAACTTCAGTTTTGTATCTGGTTAACTTAAGTTAAATAGTTGATGTTGTAGGATATATGTTCAAACAATAAGATAATAGCATGAAACGGGAGTGAAGTAGAAAATCTACTAAAATATTNTTTGTATCTGGTTAACTTAAGTTAAATAGTTGATGTTGTAGGATATATGTTCAAACAATAAGATAATAGCATGAAACGGGAGTGAAGTAGAAAATCTACTAAAATATTAAGTACAACTCTAGAAATTGCAGAAAATGAAGCTTCAAAGCATTAACATAAATTCTATCCATCGTTAAATATTATTACCCCTCTTTAACCTTTTGCAAAGCCTTCCTTTGCCCCCCGCTTTCTCTCTCCCCTTCTTCCGGTTATATTCAGTACACTAATGAAAGCAAAACATTTACAATACAATCACATAATATATGTTATCTATAAACTATTTTTTGTCATGTTATACTGGTGTTGGACTGGACATACTGACAGTGACCATGCACGACGTAAAACCTATGACAATAGATAAATACGGTATGTATAATTCTATACACTCAAACTGAAACCAGTTTGAGAAGAGGAATAATGCAAAAAAGAGAGTTGGTGTTAGTCCCCCTTTCCCTAGATATATACTTACATTTTTATTTTAGATTTATGAGAATGGGAGTACTAAATTACTTTATACGAAAGTGTAGGTTGTTTAGAAGTTTGGAAGTAATTTGTCGTCTAGAATAAGTAATATTTATTCATATCCAGAATATTTGCTTTTCCAGGACTATTTTTACAACGTTTTTTTTGGCAATAATGCGAAAAATGTATGAATGTATGTACAGAGACAATACAACGAAAGAGCTTTGGCTCTTTTCCCATCATATCATCGCATCGTCAAAGTTCGTAAAAGTCGGCATGACTCCTATCTTCTCAAACTACGGAGAGAGTTGAGCTTCATTCGCTTGTCGCCTTGTAGTCGTCACTCTACTCGTTGCATATCTTTATTTGTTGGTGATTGTTGTCATAAAATGAAGGGTGAGTAGAGAACATTTCCAAAGCTCTCTTTATTTACAACCTCTTCTGCAAGAGCAAACAAAAAAGCTTGAAGCAGGAAAAGAGGAGAGAGAGAGAGAAACGGAGAAAAGTAAAAATGTTTTGCAAGCATTGCATCATCATCATCCCATCAAGTCCAATAATAAAACCATGAATGTGCGACATGACATGAGCAAGAGCTTTACAATCTTTTAAGTTATTCCTTTTATACCTATGCTTTTGCAATATCTCTTGTCAACGACGACGGTGGTGTATCCACTCATGAAGTCGTAACAAAACATGAATCTTGTCGAAGTCGTCAAATTCCCGGTTTACTTGTTTTTATGAAGCAAAAAAGGGAGATGATTTTGACAAGATAATATCAGAACAAATATTGAGCTGCTGCTATACTGCTGTTGTAGTACTGGCAAGAGTTACTCACCAGTCACCACACTATTCATCAGAGTCGTCACTATACTCGGAGAAGAAATGAATGAGTGAGCAAAGTGGAGGAAAATAAATAGAATCAAAAGAAAAACGGAACAAAGTGAAAAATCACTTTTTCTACTCACACAAAAAGTCACAACAAATCCATAAAAACTCTACTAGGCTCACTCATGCAGACAACGAGAGAAATCACTTTTTATTTTCGGCAGAGCTCATCAAGATATTTAATACGTACAGTAGGCTTAATGTTATGTTGGTGGTGCATAATGATGCGACTTTTCATAAGAGAAAGAAAAATCTTCAAACTATTTTGTATGTCGACGAGTGATTTTTTAGCGAATGAACAACAGCATGTCGCTATAATAGTTGTCAATCCTCTCTGCGAGTAAAAAGGTATTAAAGTTAATGTATTAGAAACTAAGAATAAACTATTAAAATGGAAGATATAAAAACTAACATAAAACTAGAGCAGTAAACTTTGTAGTAGTAAAACTATTATGATGACAAAGTAAAAAATTATGAAAAGATCAAAAGATTTTTTGCTAATGGTGTTTACAAAAGTAAATTCTACATATTATTATGGACATAGGAGTGAGTACAATATAAGGAGGAAGGATACGATTTTATTACCCGATGCGAGCTTTTAGGAAGTAAACTTGTAGTAATCCAAAAAGATTTTACTCTACGTCTACATCAACATGACATTGACTTAATGATTGATGAATAAGACACGACTACGACTGTTAGTCTATAGTTTCGAATTTTAATTCTGGGCTTCTATATGTACTGGCTTGAAAAACTCAGTTATCGACCAATTACAATAATAACAAAATAGACTTTTCATCACTATCCAGCAAGTTTTTAAACATTTGGCAAAATCGTTTGAAAATTACGAAACACAGAGGTTCCAATCTCAACGAATAATATTTTTCGCTTCTCATTTCCTTCTCCAAACATTCTGTACCTACCTTGATTTTAACATAGTGTAAATTAAATTGTGCTTGCTGTTGTACGTATCTTAACTCAGACAAAACCAATGGATGATTAAACTCTTTATTTCGACGATGATGATGAAGCGTAATAGATTTTTCGCCGTCATATGATGGTAGAGGATACGAAATACTGAATGCAGAATAATGCCATGCTTTCTTTTCAATGCTTATTAATTTTTTCCTAAATGCCATCATCACTTTTATATTATGTTTACTGGATGAGAATCATTTTAATTAATGTAAATTATATGATGATATCAAGATCTTGAGATTAAATCGAGAGAAGATGAACAAACAAGAAACAAGTACCTACTAAAAGCCAAATACCATGAATAAGCCAAGAATAAGCAAACCCGACAAAGCTAGAACAAAGGCAAGGAAAGAGTGTTATGCTTTTACACTATAATGCAAAATGGTTTGTTCACGTCACGTCATTCATTCTCATAGCTCTTCTCATGAATGTACCTCACACTCACACACAGAGCATACAGCATTATTACCCAAATTGTTTCCCTTCCAAAGCATATCTTGAGTCTGATAATACTTACGTAATACATTTGAGCAACACAATGCAAAAGTAAAGCACGCACAGCAAAGAGCAGCAAAAAAGGCTATTGAGAACTACACACGGAAGCAAAACGATTGAATACGAAAAGCATGCGAGCGAACGAATGAATCAAAATGAGAGTGCAGAGTGCAGAATATACTTTCGAATACATTGAAAGAATAGAGAAAGAACCACCCGGATAGCTTCAAAGCGTATTGTATTGAAAAAATGATTCCTTCCAAAAACATTGCATTGCATGGAGGAAATGAAATGCCAAAGCTTTATACTAATGTGTTTAAATTCCTTATTCCTTAGCATTGGATACTCAAACTATCTTTGTTATTCGGTGGCTCGGCGACGATGATGATGGTGAATTTGGTAAAGTATTAAGTATGTACATTTACACAAAAGGTATCGTCTCATCAAAAAAAATGGAACAGAAAAGAGGTTTCGTTGAATATGAACAGTTGTGCTTTTGCATCGTCACAGAAAAGTTTTCTCTATTTCATTTTTCGTATCTAAAAAGCAAAAGAAACAACCAAACAGCGTTTTCCCTATTGAATTGAATACATTTTTATCTTCTCACTATCATCATCATCACCAGACATCCACAACAGCAGCCGCTAAATACTTTCACAGATATACTTTACCTGAAGACGAAGACACGACACCACTTTTTTTGAAGACATCAAAATCTGGAAATCTTTTTTGAAACAAACTGAAAGGAGTGCTTTTTGCTACTATACGCCACGCTCTTGTTTTTGACCTTTGACACTGTTTTTGCTACATTTACTTCTCTGTGCTGTCCTCTTGCTTTAAAAACTGTGTTTTTCTTAAAAACTTGTTGCAAATGTGCTGTTCCTGTTTCCAGAAACCAGTCTAAGAAAAAAGGAAATGATTTGTACCGATACCGACAAACTGTCGCCTGCCTACATGAACCAGTTGCTTTAATAAATAATTAAAAATAAACTTTGCAGCAGCAGCAAACACTTGCTAAAATCCGCTTTTGTTGTTCATTGCTTCTTTTTACTAAAAAAAAGTTCTATGTTTGAAAAGTTGCGGAACGCAATTTTACTAATATTGTAGAAATGTAAATGAAGAAGACTATTACTATAAGCGTTTATTGTGTGGCAAGTTACACGAACTGTTCTAATCTGAGGGTTATCGTAAAAACCTGCTACGATTAGGTATAGATACGAACATTGAATAATGAGATTCAAATTGAAAAGATTGTATCGGATGTAGATTGATCAACTCCAAAAAAGTAGGTAATTTAAATTTTTAAATACAAAAATATGCGCCGTCATCCTAATTGTGGTATTTCCACATAGCCACACAAACATTATCAAAACCCTTTTTAAATATTAACAACTTTTCAATAGATACCCTTCTCTGCACGTCACCTTTTTAACAAAAGCTCTATCTCGAAGCTGCCAGCAAGACAAATACCCTCGCTTAATTGCTTCTTCTCCAACTAATTACTAAAGGTAAGATATGAAAAACAGTTTGATATTAAAGATATTTAAAGTCACCTAATTCTATGAACGACTAATATTAATATTATTATGACACGAAAGAATTTACATGCATTAGCTTTTACTCATTTGTCAGATTGTTTTAAGTGAAGTGAAAATAGATAATTTAATTCCATTTACAAAAAAGTGATTTCTCAATTTCAGTTTTTTCCATTGCATCTTCCGAATCTTACATTTTAAAAGTTTTTGCCATAGTTGATTTTTTTCCGCATCAATCTATTGTTGAATAGTGGATGCGTTGCAGAAGTTATAAAATAAATGGATTAAAAAACGCTTTTAATTTTCATAGCTTTGTAAATAAACCGAATTCACATAAATAGCGGCATTGAATTTTTCGAGCTTTCCTATCCTCCTCCTTCAAACAAAAAGTTAAAAGCATGCATGCGTGCAACTGTGAAACATCAAACACATCACGCTTGCTTTTGCTTCTAGCTCGCTCGCTATAATCAAACCTATAAAGAATCTATGTAATATATGTGTCGTCTTGGCCTATGAGACAGCGGGAAATTTTGAGGGAGATAAATTCATTTACACTTTTTTGCCTTTGCTTGGTACAGCCAGCACCGAGCAAAATAGTACGTATAGGAGCCATAGGAGAGTGAATGAAGATGATGTCGATATATGGATATATTGGCAACAAAGTCAGTCTGACCTGACATGAGTCTGAGATACGAGAGAGAGCTACATAAAGTAAAAACGCTAACTCAAGCTCATACTCAAACTGATTCAAACCACTTTTGTTTCTTCTCACTTCACTCAAGAAGCATAAAAACACTTTTTTGCTGAATGCATTTTGCATTGCTATGGCTATATGCTATGCTTCTGCTGTTAACTTTATCTCTTGTTTTCAAAGCAGCTGGAGGGGCGTGTTGATTTTTTGCAGAGAGAGAGAGACGGTATTTTCGTTTCAAAGGCTGTACATATGCATATGAGGTTTACTTTGTTACTTTTCATCTGAAAAAGAAAGGTTGCAAATGAAGCCATGAAAAAATAGATGACAAGAAACGAGAAAACAGAGGAATTTGACATTTTCCCATCATTAGTTCCTCATTTATCCTTTTCTTTACTCCTCATTTGCTTCGGCTCGGTTAATTTTCTTTCATACAATCAGTGCCAAGTCCATTATTATTTCAAAATTGCTTTCTTTACTGCACTGACAAATCCGAAGAATTTTAGAAGCAAACGGTTGAGATGATTTTTGGGGTTGGTTGTTTTCTCGTTGCTCATTATTGCATCTTTGGTGCGTGAGTGAAACTTACCAAATACACCGGTTTTATTTGGATCAATAAATGATTTAATTGTATAAAATGCATGTAGTTTGTATGTATTGCTATTATGTTGTTTTACTGTATTGGATTATATTATTTTATCAATTAGCAAAGCATTAAAATCATTACAAATTATGATTTGTCATTTCTTTTTCTAAATGAGAGGAAAGTTGTTTTTCCTACTTTGCCCCGTAAAAGCATAATATTATGTAGTAACACAAAACACGACTGAAGTTTTTATAACTGTATTCTGTTTCTACTGCAAGAAAGTAATTATTAGTGCCTAGTGCCTATAAATGGTTTTATTTGAACAAGTTGGTACGCTTTATACAATTTTTTTTTTGGCTACAAGAGTTAGATCAACTGCGTAATAATTTAAAAACTCTTACGAAATTGAATGCCTGAGATACTGACGTATATACTGGTATATTCATAAATACTGGTAATGAAGCAGAATTACTATATCAAGTGTTCAAGTAATTATTTCAACGAGTCTAATTAATTAAAAATTAACTCATAAAATATTTTCAAATACATCCAAGCTAATTAGAAGAGGACTTTAATTGTTGTATAAATCTGAGATTAAAACGTACAAAAACTTTATTGTTCTGTCCTGTCATTGAGTTTTTTTTTCAATGCTGTCCTGTGACCTAAAACAAAATGAATGATTACTATAAAATAATGAAGAACCATGTTCATGCAGCAAAGTTGATGACCAGATGTGCTCTGAATTAAGGGTCATTTGATGCCCACAATAATTTATACCTTATCTCAGCCAGTGTTGTCCCATTTGGTCTGTTGTTAACAAAATATAAAAGATGAGAGAATGAAAAATATCTGTCAAACTGATGAGAATCCTTTATGGCTATTCCAATAAAACTAATGAATTGTGACTAAATTATTGTCAAGAGAGTTCTAGCAATCAGTCTTAATGCAAAGAGAGGAAACTGGAACACACTACACTCTTATAAAGCACAGTATTAATACTTTTTTTTGCTTACCTCTCTGTTTTACTCCTTACATGGTCACAGTCCCCAAAAGGACATTGCGATTGCAAACATTGGAAATAATGGGGTATGCGTATGGCTGATCGCGTCGTGTGGACACTGAAATGATTATTAATGATTCTGTGGGAAACTTTTAT
>JAHZNJ010001307.1:0-20452 GCA_027744475.1 Lepidocyrtus cf. sotoi NNG-2020 | reverse complement strand
AAAAGTTATTTTGATAGTTGTTGAATTTTATAAACAAGTTAGGTCTAATCTCTACTTACCTCCAGCACTCGGCTGATTAAAAACGACAGGGTTATTATTATTGAAACCACTCATGTTGAATATGACAGTTTAAAGCAGCAAATTAATGATAACAGTTGACGATCTGCAGGGCAATTAGCCGCTAATTTTTGTATCCTAACTAGATTGAGACTTTTTGTATCCAAGACAAGTACAGAGCACTAACCCTTACCATAAAGAGAAAAAGCAACTAAAAAGCTTTTCTAGACTTTCCTAATGTATTTCTTTTGATTGAGTCGTCCACGAATTCCCAAAGCTGGACAATTTGGTTAATGAGCTATTGGTAATCTTAGTAATCTTTAGACAAACGGTTTGTGGTATTACGTACTTATATATTTTCAGCAAAATTGGGAGCTTTGTAGGAAAAGTAGTACCTGAATTCTAACACGTGTGGACGTAACAATTTCTTAACAAATTGTCACCAAGTAGTGCTCATTTTTATATTTTATGCTTATGAAGAAAAGTGGTAGTTGTTTATTAGACACTTTTTAATACGTATTTAAGAAGAAATCAATACCCCTTGCGTGGTTGCGTGACATAAAACTTCTTATTTGTTCAGATAAGAATCTAGATCAGATCTAGTTAAATTTAAAATACGAAATGGAAAGTTTTATAGTACATATTTTAATATTCTATTTCTCGATAAGGTATCGATCGATATAAGCTTTGGAAAATGTTTTGAAGCTCAACCAAGTTTTCAAATGCTGGAAGGAAGCCAACGAAGGAATTAAAAGTATGTTATAAGTTATATGTACCTACCTAATTCATAGTTAAAACTGAAAATAAGTAATAAAAATAAAATATGTACATAATAAGAAACTTTCTAATCTTTTATGTAAATTCCATGTTTTCGAATATTTTTGTACAAGCCTATCAAATATCTTATAAAGCGATAAATTTAGTTAACAAACAAGGGATGTAATAACAGTAAAGTGTTATACCGGAAGATAAAAAGAACAATTGCTTGTACACGCATACTTTTTTGTTATGACAGATTCAGCTCAACGTTTTTGTGTATAGGTAATAGTATGTATTAAATCATTCGTCATAATAAATATCAACAAGTGTAATTTCTCACGATTAATACGTCTTTGCTTTGTATAAAACTACAAGAGTGTGAGCAAACATTAAAAATGTTGGCTGACTGATGTACTTAGCTGCACTCTAGTCAGTTATTTAATAAAACAGTTCAAGCAAACATTTTATCATGATACTTGCCAGCAATTAAAAGACTTAAAATTCAGTTAAACTTTATTTTGTACTCATCCTTACTAGCTCATCGCCACACTGCAAACACTTCCTTCCTTCCGCTTCTTATGTTTACACATAATTGTAATATTCCGTATTAACTCAAATTGGCAATTGACCTATAATACAAACGTCAGCTAATATGATGAGCGCCTTATAGACTTGATAAAGATTCCCACGAATGTACCTTTTCAGCTCTATCAATTGATACTACAATAGTAATCAAGTTAATGTACCTAGATTACAAAAATATAAATAAGGCTGGCCGCTGCTTCCTTCATATCCAAAGCATTTTTGTCTGTTTATGATATAATTTTGTCTTTTCTATGAAATAATTATAATTTTTTCGCTTTATGTAACAAACAATTACGATAAAAATGCTTTCCCTTTTTATACGCTGTAGGTATGAGTACGTGTGTATTGCTGTATACAAGATTGTTTCATAACAATACATGTTCTATTTTTTGTACACAAGAATTGAATCATTCATTCTTGTATTAACGGATTTAAAATATCAATCTGACAAGCTACCAGTCACCACCCTAGTAAAGGCAAGTTGACTTTTTAATGCATAATAGAATGCCACTGTTTTTAGCGATAATGGCCAACATTTACAAACAGCATTTTTAATTTTTAAATATAGAACATTGCGCAACCAATTTTTTTTCTTGTGGTAATGAGCTCCGTTTTGTAAATATTTGCTTAGTGGGGGTGATCGGAATCACTTGGGTGTAAATTTTACTCTACAAATATCATATCATTTTCAACAATTGAGTAGCAAGAAGCTTCTACCAGCTCTGTTGCAGTTACATCATAGTCAAAAAGAAATTTAAAATGTTACATAAAATTTCTGGACAGTTGAAAGATTACAGCAATCCAGTTAATAAACTAATCTAAGAAGATTTCTTTGAAGCACGAAAATGATTGTGACATCGTTATTTTTGTTAAGTTTAATGTGCAGTTACGTTCCTTGTGATGAAAAACACGGAGTGCCTAATGTAATGTTAGATGATATTGATACTTCAGCATCGTCCAGTCAGCCACAGTACCGAACAGTTCGTTTCTCCCGGACGACACCCAATAATGTTAATGATGGAAGCGGAAACAATTCTGGACAGGAAGAGCGTGACCCGATTGTTGAGACGATAGCTGGGCGTTATACAGGGTTATCTAATGAAGACAATCAACGGGAGAAGAATTTACAGTTTTGAAGGCATCCCTTATGGTCTGTTTCTTTTTAACTTTTTAATGATCTTGTTATTTATTTCGTTATTTAAACGCAATTTTAAATTTTTTAGCTGAACCACCTGTGGGACATTTAAGATTCAAAAATCCTATACCGAAGCACCAGTGGTTTGGAATGTTGAGAGCTAAAGAACCTGGCCCAATATGTTTGCAATACCATGTCCGTAAACTTGTCCCTATTACAGGAAATGAAGACTGTCTCACCTTGTCAATATACACACCCGGGGTAACAAGATACATTACCAAAATTACTACTGCGGTCACTGTAAAGACAAGAAGAACGACAGAAATTATATCATGGAAGGGATAGAATCTTTGGTTTATTCGACGTCAGTATAAAATTTAAAACAAAGAAGTATATTTTAGAAGTAAAATCGTTCGCAGTTACTTTACTAATGCTAAAGAGTATAACGATTTAGTTTAAATTTTATATCAGCGTCGACGTATCCTTTTTTATCCATGCTCTGATGTTCTTATTTTCACAACCACACGAAACCACTGCACTGTACTGATGATGACTATGTAATCAAATACATTAACATGCATTTTTTTAATAAAAAATTTTATTTTTATAGCTTCCTTCAAATTTTAAAGGAAAGCCATACAACCCCAGTTTTCCCACTATCGTGTACATTCACGGAGGTACCGGATCTATTTATTAAATTACAATTTGATTAGTGACTATGTTTGATTTTGAATCATTGTAATTTCTATAGGTGGCTACTTTTTCGGAGGAGGCAGCGAATTCGGTCCATCTTACCTTCTACAGGAGGACGTAATACTTGCCACAATTAATTTTAGACAAGGAGTGCTCGGTAACAAAGCAAATTTAAATTACTTTACAAAAACAGTTTTTCTTCGGTTATGTACATCAGTTAACACTAAAATGCAATTGAAATGGTTTTAAAAGGGTTTCTTTCAACTGGAGATGAAGAAAGTCCAGGAAACTATGGACTAAAGGTAGGGTTTGTTTATAGAGATGATTAATCAATAAATTTATCAATAAACGGCTGGAAGCTTTATTGATTAATTTATTGATAGCATAATGATTAATCATGAGCTAGTAGCATAGTGAAATTCTGGCTGGAAGACAAATTTGAATTGCATTGCATCTTTAAGTGTTTCTACTTGCTATTATCTTGAAATTTTTAATTTATCTTTGCGATATTTTAACTTTTAATATGGATTATTTTTCGTTGTTGAAATGTTATGATAAACGCAATGCAGCCGTCAACAGTAACATTTTATTGCATTTTATACAATATTTAATCTTTCTCAATATTTAATCTTTGGAAATTATTCAGAGAAAATGAATGCTTTAGTCATTCTGTCTTAATTGATTCATTACTGATACTATGTAGTTTACAGCTTACTACATGATTAATCAATAAATTTAATCAGTAAATTCAATAAACTCAAGTTTTTATTGATTAATTATAATTAATTATGATGGGAACCCTAAAGGACCAAGCAGTAGCACTCAAATTTATAAGCGAAAATATAGCAAATTTTGGTGGCGACCCTCGGAAAATTACATTGATGGTAAGTGTAACTTCTTTTTCATAATTGATAAAGTTTAATTTAAACGAGCAAACTGTTTACTGTTTCAACCTTTTGATGTATTAAATGTCATGTTCGTAAATCAGCAATTAAAATTAATCACATAATTGTTAAAAAATTAGGGACAACAAACTGGAGGTTCGTCAGTTCATTTGCATATGATGTCTCCTCTCACCAAGAATTTGTTTAATTCAGCAATTTCCCTGAGTGGTACTGCTATGAATCACTGGGCGGTCAACTCTGAGGGAAGAAGTTTACGACTGACTAAACGACTTGCGGAAAACATAGGTTGTCCCACCACTGCTGGAAGTAAGGCTCTAATGGACTGCTTTCGATCGTCGAATCCTTACTTTCTGTTGCATCAGCAGCAACGACTCTACGTACAAAAATAAATAATAAACTATTTATCCCATTTAATGATGTAAATGGAGCATTACTTTATTTTTTACCAATTTTACTTTAATATTTTTCTAACTTTGAAGGACTTTATGACATTTCCGCCCATACTCTTTGCTCCGGTGGTGGAACGTATCGCACCAGACGCGTTTTTACCAGACACCCCTTCAAATATGTATGCTTCAAATCAAGTTTCTCGTAAACCGTGGATTTCTACTCAAACAACAGAAGAAGGGGAGGCATTCGCACTTGCTTTCAAGCATGTTGGGGGAATTCCTTTCTATCACAGCAATTTTGACAGATATGCTCCAATGGTTTTGGATTACTGGTATACTGCAAGAAACGCAAGCGATATAACGGCGAAAGTTCGACAAGCTTATTTTGGTAGAACAGGTCCACTTCCCACGGACCACACAATTCGAACAATTAGCGAAGTACGCATTTAGAGAAAAGTAAACAGAAATCTTATATGAAGAAAATTGTCATCGATGAAATTATAGGATTTTTGTTGGTGTAATAGCTTGTTTCAGACCGTTACTTCAGAGTTGGAATACATAGGGCAGTAATGATGCATTCTCGAATCGCCCCAACGTACGCTTCTTTGTTTGGGTTCCGTAGTCCTACAGGGCATGCAGTGAGAGGAGGGAGTAATAGCAAGGATAATGGTGTAGGACATGCAAGCGACAATGCGTAATGATTATAAACTGATTACAATTAACAACAAATTAAATCATGTGATGATGTGATAATTATGAAGGGTTTGGATCAGTAAAAATCTTATGATATTTTTAATTTCAGATACTACTTTAACAGTAGTTTTAACTATCCACCGCTTACAGTAGGAACTCCAGCTTATGACATGTCCAGGATGCTTGTCAATTTAGTAGCCAATTTTGCAAGAGATAGGTTAGCAGCACAGCACAATTTAAGTTTTTGTAAACAATCTCTTTATTTCTGGGATTCAGAAAAATAACTTTCGATACTTACAATTTGTTTTTATATGCAGAGAGCCTTATGTTAACAAAAATCGAAACGTCGTGCGAATGTGGAAGCCTGCAAATTTTCACGGAGATGGCTTGAAATACCTTTTAATAGATAACCGAAATGTTATCATGATTCCTGAGCCACGTCAGTACGCTGTAAAGTTTTGGGAGTCACTTGGACTTCCAGATACACCGCAAACTACTACTCCGATATCATCGTCCAGCTCAAATGTAGTACCACAACAGGAAAAACTTAACAATAATCATCATCACCAACAGTTTCCACCCGCACCAATAACCCCAGAATCCTTAAAGGTTCAGGCCGTTCCACCACCCTTCGATCTTAATTTTAACAACAACAGATTTAGTTACAATACCGACATTAAGCCAGATTATAGTCAACATATTTACACATATGCTTATCCTACGAATTATAAATAACTAATATAAATATAAAAACTGTTTTAGGTAAGGAAGATTACAAACTACAGTATTTCTGGTACTTAATTATATTTGTTATTATCTTTTGGTTTGCTTCATTTCATACTTTCGTATTTATTGCCGTGTAAAAATTTAACCCTCCTTACACTTAAGATTATGAAAAGAAATTACAAACTTATTTTTTAGGACTAAGAAAGAAACTGAATGTTGGCACAATTTTTAATTGCAAAGAAGATGACAAAGTATTTATAATGTAAGTAAAAATATAGAATAGGAACTCAATAACTGTTAAAATCAAAATCGATAATACATAATAATACTAATACTTTTGGAATGAAAAAAAGATGCGTTTTATACTAAATTATTTTTTCCCATCCTTTCTAATCACTTTGCTTTGCTTCTCGAGTTTCTGCCTTATCGTAAATTTCCTTCAATGCTCGACGCTGCCTTCTACGGCTCACAGGAAAGATAATGGCACAAAAGGTTCCAATAGCCAAATAAACCAAGTAATGAGCTGCGAATTTCACGAGGAGATAAGATAACACAGAAAACAGTCCAATAAACAGAAGTACAGTCAGGACGACATCGAGCATATCATTTTGACTGAGTTTTTCTGCTATTCCATTTATTCCAAGGGTCCCCACAACAAGTCCTAACGAGAGAAACGTGGAAAGAAGAATGATAATTGCGGAATCAGTCACTGCAAAATGCAAAAAAATACAAAGTTAAAATTTGAAAACATGTTTAATTAAATATTTTTTAATCCATGGTTTTGCTTTTTTACTGACTGGTTATAAAACAAGTTAGGAAAAACTGAATTCCTCCACTTATGTACCACCCCCGGACTATTTATTTTACATACGAGTAAATGCTTGTGAAGAAAAGAAAATCAATCACTCAGATCCAGTGTGTTTTGAATATCGAAAGTAAACAATATTTAGTTTGATTATTTCGGGTGGAAATATTGGGCATATTTAAAGAAGTTAAGTATGTCAGACGAATGAAATAAATAGGTTTGATTTTCAAGCAGTTGAAAACGCGCTTGGTGTACTATCCGCGAACTATTCGTGGCTTTATCATTAATGAATTCGAAGATATAATTATAGTAATCTGTATTTCTCTACCACGCAAACACAATTAATAAGTTGGTAATTGTATTCCGCAAACTGTCAAGTACAAAGTGCAACTGTGTCCATGAACCATGTACGTTAAATTGAGCCAATTTTTTGCTTTACCACCTGCCACATTACTTTTACGCAAAATGTGAATTTGTAGTGCGAGTTTATCATCTCGTTACAAGTACTTGATACTCGACGCAATGCAATCAGCGGTAATCACATCATTAATCATTAAAAAAGAGATAAATCTCGACCGTAATCCCCCATATCACTAGCATAAAATCATAAAAATATCAAATCTCAAAAAAGTAAAATAGTGTAGCATTACATAGCAAGAAGATGCAGATAATAGATAGAGTTTGTAGGGTGTAGCTGTGCTGTAACCGTGATGGTATATAACCAAAAATTAACATTATTTGTTGTTTCTTTCATCTCTTTACCTGATAAAGTGGATTTCGGTTTTTGACATTTTTCTTCAGATATAGTCGATTCTTCTCTGGTATTATCTTCATGAACTTGTCGCGTTTTCCTGCTTCCCTTTTTGATACCTTTGGTGGTACTCATGATGAAGTGGTTTCAAACTAGATACATAAATGTAAAATGCTTTTATGTCAAATCAAGGTGAAGGTGAACTGTTTTACGAAACTAAACTGTCAGCCTAAAAGCACTTCTTTGAAAATTATGAAAATAAAGCTTCCTCCGTCTATCCGCCTCTCAAATTATCTGACCCTGTCAGATATTATGCAACTGATGCAAGTTAAGTGGCTTTAATTAATTTGGAATTTAAAACGGAAATTAAATGACAATTTATCTATTTATCGAAATGCTGGTATTGTTGTTTTAAAACAATTGAACCCCGAAACACGTGTGAGTAAATTTCTTTGCACAACAACCTCAGCTGACAGTAATGCAGTAAATGACAGAGAATCCAGCTGCATTTACTACTACATAGTATTACCAGTTTCAGTTTCACGAAAATATTATATGACTATGACTTTGTACTTGTACTTTGTATTGTACATGTGTGCCTGCTTGTTTCGTTTGACTTTGTTTGACAATCTACACAGCAATTCAAGGGCATTTTCTCATCACCTAATGACTCAATGTCTTTTCCAAGAGGATGTTTTGATTTGAGATTAAGTCAGACAGAAGAACAAAAGCATAAAAGCAACAATACAGAACAGACTATAGATAAACACCATCCCCACCCCAGACTTATGCAACTAAAGAAAGTCAATCAATCAGTATTTGATGCTTGCATTAAAAAAACTTTTGAAGTGGATTTTACCGGTTTACCATGGGTTTGAGGTAATTTTATCACAGAGGTTGGAAAGCATGAAATTGTGCATTATTGGATTTTCCAGAACTTTCCCGTGCCCATCTTACGACGCTCAATTAATGACCACGCCATATAATATTCTATATACATCAAAGCTCTAACACAATGAGGTGCGCGAACGAAAATCAGAGGCTAAACCTTTCAAACAATCAAACGCTTTCTTGTCACAATTTAAGATCAATCAAGTTATTGAGTTTTGTTTGTGCATGTAAAATTACGCATAAAAAATTACACATAATACAGTAAATATTGTTTTATTAAATAACTTTCTTTTAAATCGAAAGAAAATAGAACTTTTACAAAATGTTTTGCTATACCTATTGTTTGTATGTAGATTATATTATAAAATACGAAGTTCGTGAAATAAGAAAAGTTACGCTCTTGCTCTAATTTTAAGATACATTACGTGCTTACGTATTGTTTTTCAGGTATACAGAACACTGCAGACCGGACCTAGATTGAAAGTAAGAAACTAAACTGTCTGAGTTTTGCCTAAAAAGTAAAAATGATGCAAACAATTACAGGAAGTACTATTACAATCGAAACAAATTGTTATAATATTTAAATATATGAAAAAAAGTTCATAAGAATCAAAGTAAAATAGTATCGTATGTTTTAAAAATCAAGTAATTAACGGTCAATAAAATTACATAGCTACGATAAGGTGAAGACTACAAAAATTAACATCACACTTTTTCTGAAAATGTGACTCTTATTTGAGAAGATGCTCGTTTGTTATTATTAGTTTGCGGATTTTCTCCATTTGCTTCTTTCGTTGAAGGAGATCCATCGTGACCTGTATCTACTCCCACAGAACGTTTTAAAGTCCCAGTCTTCACAGGAACATATTTTGGCTCCGACCTATCCAGTTCAGTGTCGATAGGGTCTAAATCTCTCACAATCAAGGTGGATGTGCGTTTGCTGGGGCTTTTATCAGGCTCAGATGATGTTGTTGGGGATGCCGAAGCTTTTGCTGGAGACGGTTGTGGAGATATTCCCTTTGGACTATTGTTACTAGTTCCTGGAATAGCAGGCAGCGGCGGTTGTAGCTTCTGCTTTCGTTCTAGTGATAAATTTGTACTTTGGTTTGGTGAAGTAGGATATGGAGACAAAGGCTTTTGAGGACTTGCATGACCAAGCATCTTATTGGGTTGCCCTTGCTGTTTACCTTGCTGCTGACGAGTTAGTGAAGATGTATTAGAATACCCCACAGGGGAGGATATTGTAAGGGGAGAAGTATTTCTCGAATCCGCATAAGGAATATCACTCACTAGGCTAGCAGAAGGTTGAAAAGGCTCTTGATATGGGAGTGGAGGAAGAATCTGCATAGGAGGGGGTGCATGAGGTGGAGGATGATCGTAAATCGGCATCATTCCTCCTCCTCGAGGATGTGAGTTTCTCTGCAACGAGGTTACTTGAATGTGTAGCGGCGGATGATGCATGTGATGATGAGGATGATGTGTAGGCACTGTTGAAGGTTGTAAAGGAGGAGGAAGCGGAAGTACGGTGATTGAAGGATCCGGCATATCACCTTCCCTTCTATTAACAATGTGGAAGTCACTAAAGGACGGACTAGGATTTTCAAAACTGTTGTCTTTACTAAGCATAGCTCGATGTTCATTTTGCATGTTCATCCACCGATTCACTTTTGTTCGAGGGTCATAATTTGGACCAAGAAAATCTGGACCGAAACCATTTTCCGTTTCAGTTTCAGACATGGCATCTCTCGCTATAGTTCCGCCATGATGATGGGGAACGTGATTNGGTCATAATTTGGACCAAGAAAATCTGGACCGAAACCATTTTCCGTTTCAGTTTCAGACATGGCATCTCTCGCTATAGTTCCGCCATGATGATGGGGAACGTGATTTCCACCGTGAATTGGTATCGCTCTTTCAAAACTGGAGGCTGTATCCATTTCCTGATTTCCGTCTGGATTTTGTCTGTGAGAATCAAGGAAACGTCGTCGTAGCTGAAGCTCTGTCTTCTTTAGCCTTTCTCTCTGATAAAATAGACCGAGGAAGCAAAGAAAGTTTAAAATGAGTAGCAGTCCTCCAATTAGCACAACGGTGTTTTGCTTAATGCCTGAGAGAACACTTCTTTCTTCTCCTTCACTGATTTCAGTTTCCATTTCAGGCGGATACGAATCATCCGGGTAGTGGTTGGAATTCCCCAGATTTCCCATTGTTTCTTTCCTTGGTGGAAAATGTGGTGGAAATCTATCGTAGCTGGAAGGATCATGGAAAGTGGAGTGATTGGCAAAAGATCTAAGAATGTCTGGAAAGATTCGCCCCCAAAAGTTGGAAGTCGATTTCCGATAACTGGAAGGAAACTCCACTTCCTTTCCTGCAATGACGAAAAAGTAGCTATGTAATGAACTCCAATGTTTTATTTGCATGTATAAGAATTAATCGGTTACTTACCCAATTCCAAATATCTGCCGTAATTTTTCTTCGAATTTTGGCCATGGCTTAACTGTATTAGGAAATCGTTCGTTTGGATCGACCACGTTCGGATCTCTAAAACCAGAAAGAATTTCACAATTGACTAATTGGTCACTAATTGGTTTTTTTTTTTGCAATAATTAAATTTATTTATTTTTACCCGCTTCGGACAAAATTTGCTAGCAAACTGATCAGCAGAACAAATGGATACAAATCAGACCTAGGAGAATTGACTCCGTAGCCGGGCTTCAACTCTTCTGTCCGTCCATCGTTAACAAGATGCCTGTAATCAGGAATTGCGCTATGATACTTCCAGTAGTACACTTTGCTGCTGAATATGTACGAGATTTCGTTTTGCTAGAAAGTAAAAAAACATTTTCCATGTTTATACTTTCTGTAACAAAGTGCGCGGTAGAATTGTAATAAGTCAAAATCATTTTTGTTCACTAACTGCATTCAGTCGAAGTGGATCAAAATCTTTGAAAATATAGAAAAATGTATTTTTTCCGCTATGATTTGAATGAATTTTCAGCAGCTCATTAATTGGATACACAACAAGGAAGTCTGATACAACTTCCCGCATCGCTGGTGTCAGTCCATAAACATCCGTTAAAGCTTTAAGCACTTCCTGTATTTAGCAACATTTATAATGAAAAGTCAATATTTTTGTAATCAAATTGAAAATGTTAAAAACCTCAATTCTTTACCCTTTTCAAATGATCTGTTGGCTCAGCGTCATTCTCAAGTTTCAAAGTTAGTTTAATCGCTGCTGTCACAAAACTTGTCAAATCAATATCGCGGAGAATGGGACGACCAGTTCTGGGAAGAACTGGACCTTCTTTTAGTCCACACAATAGATCATATTTAGATAACATCTCCAGCACAGTTTGACTGCTTCTTTGATCTTCTCGACTGACATCCACTGGAACTAACGTTCCATCCGCGATTGGAGCAAATGGATACGTCAACAGAGGTGCTCCAATGCTCTCCGCTGATCCAAACAATTGAGGAGTTGGAGTACGACGGAAGCAATTGGCTAGATCACCAGATCTTTCATCCAAGGGACATCTCAGATTGCGAGCCAAATGGAACTAAGCATTAAATTGAAAATCAGGCATAGATTAGTTAAAAGGGAGTCGTAAGTCGTAATCTGAATCTGTATTACATTAAATAAGATTTTAGCAGCTTACAGTTGTCTTTTGAGGCTGATGGTTTATACTATTTGGAGAAAACGGAGATCCATTCAGTAAAATGAGGCGATGGAAAAGGCCTGTCAAAAATATTTACAGTTATCAATAAGTGTCATTATATAACATTTTATTGTCGAGCCGTTATAGTTAGAGTTAAATCTCCTTAAACCTACCATTGTATGCTTGAGAAACAGGTGAAAGCGATATCAAACCTGACAAAGTAGCATCCAAATCATACCCTGTAGAAAATTCAACAATTACGTTTTTCTCTAAACAAAATGCCACATTTGCATAAATATAACTAAATAACTACGTACGTACTATTTCATGCATGACTTTTGACTCTTTAAGAAGGATTCACTTTACCGAACAAATGGTTCTACGTCCATTCAGCCTGTCAATAAAATAATTTTTCTTTTTAAGAATGAGTGTAAATTCTTTTTACCTAAAAGACAAATGTTATTCGGATCCCCTCCGAATTCTTCCACGTTTTCCTACAAAAGCAGAAAAAAAGGTTGTTTGTAATCAGTTTCATCTTTCTCCTTCCTTCGTTTTTACAACCATCTTAAACTGTTTTAGTAAAGCTTTTTGAGGTGGTAGTAAAAGCGGTAGTAAAATTATGTTTTGCTTTCTATAAGCCTTTCTTTCATAATGAATCTTTTAACGATACGAGCATGTTAAAATCATCATCAACGTCGTATCATCATCAGCAGAAGGGTTTTATACGACAGCTTTCATTCCGCAAATAAAGCAAACACTTAAACCTACTAAAACAAATAAAATGGCTCGTAAAGTTTTCTAGTGGGGAGGCTAAGCAGATAAATAGAGGAAAAGAGGATGCAAAGATACTGCTTTGCTTGCTAACCACTTATCCGTTATGAGTTGTTTTGTTCTTCTTTTACTAATTCATTTAAATAACAAACCTTTATCCATTGAAGAGCCGCGAGCTGATCCCAAAGCCCGAAATTGGTCCGGATGTCATCACTAAATCCTGGTCTTACGAAGCCAAGAACGCCGACACGATACCGGAAAGAGATTACCATTATGTTCCCAATAGCAGCCATGCTGCTCCCGTCAAAGGGATTACTGGGATCATCCATTTGAGAATTAGCATAGACAAGAACAGGTAAGCCGGTCCCTCGGTTCTTATTACCTGTAATGTGATCATACAGAGCTAAAATAGCATTTTAACGTGTTCTTCGAGTTTGACAAAGAAGATGGGAAATGTCAAAATTTTCAACACGCATGCATGCCAGCTACATTTGGGGTTGTAAATGCTTTCTAACAATTTCATAATTAATATCCACAATGGATTTGAAAATTACTATTTAGTGGCAAGTAGATGTCAAGATATAGGCAGTCATCAGCTTCAAGTTCCACAGTTTTCTTTAAGGCACGAATAGGGTCCCCTGGTACGCTTGTGCGATTCAAGATTTGCGAGTAGGAAATTGGACATGAAGGTTTTGTCACGTTTGCATTATAAATCTGCGTTCTTGAGCGTAATGGCGGCGGCGTTGGACTTTCATACCGAAGGTTGCCCACGGGTGGACTTGCGTATGGAATGGATTTAAAAATCTGCAAGAAGGAATTAAAATTTTGATGAGAATTTTCATTACTTACCTTAATCAGTTCCATAATACACAATCATTGGCTACGTCATTAACATAAATTAAATCAAAACACACAGTCACACTCACTTCAACTACGGGCCTCCCACTGAAATGTCGGAAAGCATAGGAGCCGTCGGTCTGTGGTTGATAATGTGCACCCACATTACCCGGACCAAGGAACCCTTGAACAGGTCCCTGCTTTGTGAAAACCACGCGAGGGCTGAGAGTACTTAAGTCGGTTGCATCAACCGACACAATAATTGTACTAGACAACGATATTAAAACAACACACGTAGCTAGCATAGCAGAAAGCGCATATAAAAAAGTACAAAGAGCACTTCTCCGACTCCGACTTATTCCTCTTCTCACTTCATCTTCTTCGTTGCCTTTTGTCACAGACATGATCATTCGTGAACTCCACCAAAAGCACTGTAAATAATGTCGTTTCCTGTACTTCATCTTGAGAAAGTGTCGTAAAGATCACAGGTCATTACAATAAATGTCACTTTAATTGATACAATCACCCTTAATCATTTTTATGCGATGATTCGAGGTATTGCACATATCTCACGTTTCCCCACTATCATTTGAATTGGCTCATTATTGCAGTGTAATTTATTTTACGTACAGATTAGTAAGCTTCTTTACTTATTTTTGTATTTAAAAAGAGAGTCAATTTTCACTTCTTTCACTGTTCAACTTCAACTCGTTTTGTTTATTCAAGCTTGCCATAAACGACATTTAGGGATCCATTTATTGCTGTCCAATCTTTCCAAATCAGATAACTAAATTTGGATTTTTGCTTTTGCGTAATGTGACTCCTCTTTAAACAGTCTCAAGGGACGATGATGGTCTTTCTCTCTCTCTGCCTCACATGTAAGAAAAATGATTAGTTGAAGCTAATACGCAGCGTTTCGTCTTCCCGTGTATTTTTAATAAGATAAACTGACTGACTCCCATGATATATTACATTTCCATATTACAGTATATTTCTGTTATCATTCCGTGAAACTCTCTGAAGAAACTCTGCTGAAGGAAATGCTACGGAGCTAAGGAGAAGAGATGACTGAGCTTGTTTGAACTCTACAAGATTCAAAAAATGTTCAGAGAGAAACAAAAAAACAGGAAGCAGAGAAAAAGGAGAACAGTTTAAGTTAAGCAATATGCAATAGCAGCAGCACCCAAGAGTCGAGTCACACAGAAAATTAGAAGAGACAACGACAAGAGGGGATAATATTAAGTCAAGCAAAAACGCATCATCACATTCGCGTAGTGCACCTCCTCTTCATTTCTTCTTTGAAAGTTTTTCAGCAATAGCAGCAAACAACACACTGTACAAAAACAAAAGTAGTAAAATGTAAGTAGTATAAGACGATGATGTTCCGTTTCCAACATTCAACGTTAGTGCACCTCCTCTTCATTTTTTCTTTGAAAGTTTTTCAGCAATAGCAACAAACAACACACTGTACAAAAACAAAAGTAGTAAAATGTAAGTAGTATAAGACGATGATGTTCCGTTTCCAACATTCAACGCAACGGTTTTCTAAGCTTTAATACGACTACTCTAACTACTACCGTGCCACAACCCAACACACTCTACATTATTCCTATGAATTCATGAAAAATACTAAAACGTGAAGAGGATGGAATTGGTTTAAAGAGAGAGAGAGAGAAAGAAAGAACTAGAGAGAAAAAAAATGAAAAGGATAATTAGCTATTTTTAACTTGGATGCGGGCATTAGTGTGTAAGCCACTTAAAATAGACACTTCACATTCAACGCATATTAAAGTGAAAAGACAGTTTGGAAGAAATAATCCAACAACAGTAGAGTTAGAGTACGACGCGGCGATGCGATGATGATGATGTTTGTAGGGAGATATTTCTTCCAAAAAGCATCCTAATATTACATTATACAATGCACATTCAACAAAATACAAGCAAAAACGCAAAACTGCATTCACTATAATCACTACAAACTTTGTACTACTACACAGCATAGCACTCACGAATTTTTTTTATTGAAAACGTTAAGAGATATTCGTTAAACAGCATCATCGTCAACATGAGTATAAAAAGAAAGTTTTCTTTAAAAATGCATGACTTTGTTTTTCAAATTCATACATTTTGCAAAACTTGGAATGCCATTTACAGAAACATCCGAGTGAGTGGTAGAAAGATATATTATGTGGATTTTCTAGCAAAATTGCTTATTCCTGGCAATATGGCAATGAGAATGAGATAAAGTGTTGTTGAATGAATATTATTGTAGGTTTGTTTTCAGTAGTATAAGATAATAAAAGCAATAGCAGAGTCTAATGGAAATGGAAGTAGAATGAAGAGTTAAGTTTAAACTTAAACATAAAGTATTCCTTTCGTATGTCTATTTTAGATTAGAAAAATGCTGAAAACAGTACTAAAAATGGTTATGATGATGATGATGATGACATGATGAGCATTTCAAGACCTCGGAGAAGTACATGTTATTTCATTGTCTTTGCAAATGACTGCTTTTAATTGCTCCACGGCGTTTATTCATCAGTTGTGCCTTGTGCTTAGGGCTCACCCCGTAAATTGCAGTAGCGGAAGAGTCGTTTGTGAGTCGTGACGCGACATGACATGGTATTAAGAAAAAAAGCTCTTCTCGGTATGCATTTGAAACTTTGTCTTCTTTGGATGAGATCATCCTCTGTTTTCTACTTTTCAGACCCTTTTCAAAGAGAAAAAAGAAAATTATGCATAAAAATACAAGAAAACAAAGAAACAAGAGATTTTGTACTAAAAGAAGTAAGTTGTACCAAAAAGAATAGCAAAGAAGTGAACTGTTCCATATAAGTTCATACTTTTCCCCCTAAAAATACGGTTTATCCTTCTCTTATTCCATTCCAAGATAAAAAAATATATTAAGAAAATAAAGAGAGTGAAGACAAGAGGGGGCATTATTACGAAACTTTAAACTGTGTAGGTTGAGTAGTTTTTTTCTCACTCCTTCTTCACGGAATTCTAATATTCAAAAGAAAACTACATGAGCGCTCAGGAATGTTTACGTTCTTCTCCAGGGACGCGCGGCATAATTAAGCTCTTTAATTAATAAGGGAACGAACGAGTCTCGTGTGGGATCATCACTTTGCTTTTCTCTAATAGCGTTATACACATTTATGCAAATAAGTAAACCAAAAAGGATGTTTGTTCAGGAGGACTACTACAAGAATGCTGGAAATAGGAGATACACCGCATTAAAACTGTTCATTAGGAAAACTAATGATGGTTTTATTCGATTATATAACTCATTATGAAACGGTAGAGGGAAGTGATGGATTACATTGTTGAAGGAAATGGTCAATACAAGGATCTTTTCTTCTTTCAAATCTCTCTCACGAAAGAAACAAGGAAAACTGGGATTCTGTGTTAGGGGAAACTGTTTTAATGTAATTTCTGTTTGGCATTCATTCGTGTAATTGTTTACAAAATAACCCTAGTTTAGAGTAAGAAGAATTCTAAAGAAATTGCTCAAAAGAAGCTAAATGACTTCTACAGAATGACGTGTCTTTAATCTTTTCGAGGTATATTTTTCCATTTAAGTGCAATGTCGCCGACATGACATGACCCATGACGTGATGTTTTT
The DNA here is from genome assembly GCA_027744475.1 of Lepidocyrtus cf. sotoi NNG-2020. Lineage (NCBI taxonomy): Eukaryota > Metazoa > Arthropoda > Collembola > Entomobryomorpha > Entomobryidae > Lepidocyrtus > Lepidocyrtus cf. sotoi NNG-2020. The sequence goes on along the minus strand of JAHZNJ010001307.1, from coordinate 3,177 downwards.
GAAAATAGAATGGAAAGCACAGGAAAAGATGCTAAACTTCTTTCTTTCTTTAGCGCAGAATATTTAAAAGCAAAAACTTGTTAGTATTTGGTATCCATACACAAAAAGGAAAGTATTTTTTAGATATAAAAAGAAACGGAAACAGAAACAGTACATATTATCCATTTAATAAATATAAAGAGCATCACAGCAATCGCAATGGAAAGTACTTTATTTGATGGAAGTGAAGTAGGAGGAAAAACATGTGTGTGGTTTCTTTTTTTTCTTTTCTGCAGAAGCAACAATTTTGAAAGTTTGAAGCAAAAAAACATGTGGATCATTTTCATTTACTTCCAAGTTTAGTTTTGATATGAAAACACAAATGAAATAAAGATCATCATGGATGAAAATGAAACAGTTGCTGAGTTGTGTAACTCATCTAATGTAATAATCTAATGGAAATGTGGTGGTGGCGTTGGTATTTTAGCTTATCAGGGTAAACCGTTTTAAAGAATACTTTATGTAAGCAAAATGTTTCATTATCCCTTTCCCCTCTTTCTTTCTTCTCTTATTTCTTCCATTCCAAAAAACATTTTCAATAATAATATTCCCTCTCCTCTTCAAAAGCCTTTAATATACCTCTCTCTTCTTCTTATCTCCTTGTCAGAGAGAATAGGACTTGGGTGGACTCGTGCCAAAAGTCAACTTAAGTTTAGCAATTTCTTTTGGCACACGAATTCTTATTTATAGCTTATTCTTTCTTTCTAGTCTTTCTTAATATTTCCATGTCTAATTGATGAATATTGAGGATCTCATATATAGTTTTGTTTGAGTGCGGCTTGTAAACTCGTAAAAAATACTTTCTTTCTCTAGTAATTCTACGAATGAAAGGATCGCCAGACAAGACAGAGATTCACTTGAATAAAAGTCTTCTTCCTTACATCAATCCTTTCGGAGCTGAGTTATCTATTGGTTCTTAAAACCATAATTTAATATGCACAATATAATTCCCTACTTGCTTGCCTTCAAAAACGTTAACGTATCAGATTCAGATCAGAAAACACAACCGATAAAAAAAATTTCTTGAAATACGACGAAACTCAGCCCTGGCATGGGCTAATAAATAATTCTCAAAGTTCGGCTGGCATGGCACGACGCATACATAAAGGCAAATCCCCCACTACACTTCCTGAAAGCCCACCATTAAAAAATTGCAGCATTTGTGATTTTCGTAAAGATTTATTTTCAGCATCAGCTACCCTATTGTTTCTCATCCTTAGTAAAAGTCTATAACAATTAAATACCGTATAAGTAATTATAATGAATATAATCATACATCACAGAATCACAGCAACAGTAGTGCAACTGATACGATGTGAGGCAACTTTTTCTACTGCTCCCTCCTAAAAGGACTTCATCCTGGTGAAATAGGCAATTTTTCACGAACTTTTTTTCGTAATGATTCTTTTGAAAGGGCATAAGCCGACTCGATATATAAAAAAAACTTAAATTTTTTATTGTGAAATGTAAAAACGTGTGCAAGAAGAAGCGACGGAAAATACTAAAGACAATGCATACTTCCTTCCTTCCAACAAATACACAATCGCCTTCCACACAAAAAATGCTACCTACTGTAAGATTTATCTAGAACAAAGCACATAATATGAGGAACGTGTGTGCGTGGCAAGAAGGGCTTATGGCTTTCATGAATGGAGAAGGAAGACAGCAGACATCAACATGTCACGAGAAACGGAATCACATTCATAACTCATTTGTCATCTCCCCCACAAAAATTCTCTTCGGAGAATTTCAAACTCTGCTGAATGTAAATACGGTTCACATGCTAAGGCAGTCCTTCAGCAGAAAGAAGGAGCTGAGAATTAGAAAGAAGAATGAGAAAATTTGGAAGCATGTTGCTAGCATGCCTATGCCATACGAAAGACTAAGAATCAGGCAGGAAGACAGGAGGATAAAGGTGGAAAGTATGTGTAACCGCAAATAAGACTTTTTAAAAAAGCCTTCTTCCATCCTGGAATGCGAGAAATTTCATTTTCGTTATAAGCTCTCTACGAAGGCATAAAATTGTAGTAAAGAAAAGTACCGAGTAAGTACCAATACCATGCTGGTTGATGATCTTCACTTCTTCGCCATGATGATGATGATGAGGTAATATGCATAGTAATGCGCTCTGCATGACAGAATGTATGGAGCATGACGCAATAAAATTTCACTTTTTTACACATCTCCGGAATATCTTTTGAGTAGAGAAAGAATTTTATTCATAATACAAATAATAGTACACAAACATGTAACAAAAACAAAAAAAGATTTATTGGATTGTTGGAAACGTCAAAAAATATCAATTTGGAATATATCAAGAAGGAAGAGAGTTGTTGGAACTTGGAACATTTATTCAATTTTTTATAAAATATAGGAAAAAGACAGAAGCGTAGGAAGGAATCATTGTTTTTGTTATACAGATTCAGTCTCAAGTTGAAAGTCTCCGCATATAAATTATTTCCACTTATGTAAGCATAACGTAATGGATGATGTGTAGCATATTGCTCGAGTTTCTTCGTCCGTCCTGATCACTTAAGCAAATTCTTCTTTAAACTAAACTTGGATTACTTACTACGATTACTTACTTACATACTAGACATAGTTCAACTCGGCTCAAGAGAAAGTGAAATGTTCATTTTCAAAAAAATATTTAGTCAAAAACAATTTACGCTTAATTTCTATCGTACTACTTATATATCACTTGAGGTTTCTGTTTCTTTTTTGCATTAATATAACCTCTGACAGGAGTCTCCTCCTTTCTCTTTAGAATTCTCCAACTTAGCAATTCTACTGCCAAACTGCATTGCACGCTTTGGAAAAAGTGCCGAAGGAAGATAGAGATCTCCAAAGAGTGTTGCTCCTACCGCACGTAAAAGTAACTTTTCACCACTTCCACGTGTTCCAAGGGGACCGACATTTACAGGGCAACATTTGACCCAAAGATCACACCGGGATGTTAAGAAATCACTATCTATCTCTAGCTGCATCTCTGACGCGAGACCTAACCAGCCCGACTTTTCATAGGCGGATCTATGCCTCCCGTACCCTCCTAGAAGCTCATCTGCTCCAGAGCCCAAAAGAACTACGCGGATCGGAGAAATATATTCGTTAGAGGAAGAGTTGACTTTTAGATCTTCG
>JAHZNJ010001306.1:0-12680 GCA_027744475.1 Lepidocyrtus cf. sotoi NNG-2020 | reverse complement strand
GAAAATATATTCTTAGTCTTCTTATATTCTTAATGTTCTGTCTGTAATCAGCCAAGACATGTACACGACACGGGTTTGTATTAGTCTTGTCTTGTTTTAAATGCTTACTTAAGTCTAGATAAGTACATAGTTTCTTTTCTTTAAATGGAAATCAATACATTTAATCTTAGAAGTCCTTTACGTAAGACATTGAATAAAAGGTGAAGAATGTTTTGTTTATAAAATCAAACTGTTTAATGTTTATCCTTTTTCCAGTGGCTGGTAAATAGGTGGGTGACTCTTTTCTGGACCCTTCTAAAGTAAAATGGTTCATCATCGAACACATGCACCAATAAAACGTAAATTAATTTCTTGTAAACATCCAAGAATATTTCTTTCTGTGTATGTATTGTATAATCTGCATTTTTTCTTTTGTGCTTATGATTACACACAGCCTCACCAATAATCGGTCCTTGGAAATGCAATGTTTGCAATGCAAAGTTCACTGACATTAAAGCGCACGTCCAGCATATGGGATCTCATGCATTTGAGTATCCCTCAGCCTGTCAATTGTGTTTATCTCGATTTAAAACCGTTCAAGATCTTGGAAGTCACGCTTGTGTAGCTAACAATAGATCCCGTAGTAATACTAGCAATAATAATAATAATAATAATTCCACCAGTGACAAAGTTAATTTAAAAACTAACAAGACTAACTGTGTAACAAGTGAAGATAAGCGGAAGTTCAAAGAGCAGGAAATAACAAAAACTTCCACAACCAGTTTCCAACAACAGCAAACTATCATAGCAGCAGGCCCTTCTTCTACATTTCATTCGGAGGGTGACGACGGTTCCGATGAGGAAGACATTGAAGCTTGCATCAATTCTAAACCAATTGAATCCAACAACAATCATTCAGATCCGGCATTGGGAACATCCGATTTTCTGGTGCAGGATCCCTGGCAAGCGAGTTCAGCACTTATAGACTCCCCCGATAACAATTATAGCAGCAGCGGGGGTAGCGAAGAGGCGATGGCAATTGATGATAATGCTCAAAATGCAATACTGAATGAACAAGAAAGCAATAATACAAGTACCCGTATGGAAATGGAAGACGTAGACAACTTCATCGACGAGCTTATCCAACAACCAATCCAAGAACAACTTCATCCGCACAGCCAAAGACTGAATGACAGAAACCGACGTTCAGAAAGAATGAGGGCTTCAGCTGAAGCCAGAAGGCATGAACAACCTCCCCCACTTTTACATTCGCAATTTCCTCTTGCCAGTAGTGGTGGTGGAGATGCAACGATTCCTTCAGAGATGATGATACGTCCTCAAAACAGTACCCCTGAAATGGCACGTGGGAGCATTAGCGTGACGCCTACAGCTCACCCTTCAACCCATGCACAGTCGCCAGTAGGTCTTCAAAATTTTTTAGTTGATGATAACGCTGAAAACCCCATACCTGCCATTGCCAGTCATCACGGCACTCCCAACCACCCTGAGGATCCGGCACGTCACTACATTTCAGGACTTCAGTATTCCCCCTTCAAGGATTTTGTGTGTACCAGGTGTCACCTCAAGTTTTTTGAGTATCATAGTTGGGCAAATCATTTAGTTACTGTGCACATCGACCATGAACCTGAACCCGAGGTTTTAATTAAAAAATTAGACGTGATTGATGTTGACTCTGATGGAGCAACTTTTAAAGTGAGCGATGATCAACGAGGAAACTGCTCATATTCCTTGAAAACACCATCACCATCGAAAACAAACATATCCACCGAGGAAGGCTCAACATCTTCCAATTCCAAGTCACAAAGTCCAAGTAATGATAGTTCGAGTTCGAGTTCAGGAGAACCCAAAAAGGAAGCTTTAAAATTAACCCTTTGTAGAAGTGCGGGAACGTACATACTAAAAAGAAAATCTACTGACAGTACGGAAGCTTATAATAGTGATCAGGGTACATCCAACGGAACCGGAAGTAGAAGACTTTCACAAACTTCCTGCTCTTCGGTAGCGACTGAGCCATTACTAACTTCTGCATTACCCCAGCCCGAAGACAACGTCGATTGCCAAGATATTGCCGCAGATATTCCAAGCCTTGACATTGAATCTTTACTAGTACTAGACAACTTAGAAATCACAACTGAATTATCAATGATCCCTTTGCAACAGCAACAGACCTGCCCTCCGGATGAAGTTAACAAAGATGGCATTGAGACCCCTCTTCCTTCACAGCAAGTTCTCCCGGAAGACAACAATTTAAATATTGTTATGGAAAGAAACGCTTCTTTGTCGGAAGCAACCAACATTAAATTTGTTGGTAGAGACCAAGGCAAGCCAGAGGTGAAAAATGGAAAGCAAAGACTCCTAAGGTTTCTTAATACTGCTAGGACAGTATTAAACCAATTGAAAGATAATAATAATAAAAAGATCGAAGACGAGGAGACCGCTCAGTCGCCATCAAACGAATCATTACAAGAAACGGTAAGTTTTTTAAAAATATTAGCAGTATTTTAATAGATAGTAAATAGTAATAAGAATAACATAAAGCTTACAGAGTCTTCACAAGAAATTAAAATATTAGTGGCAGGAGAGAATTAAAAAAACGACTTGGAAAGGCATGCAGCAGTTATTGCATACAATACTTCTAAAATGCACCTACCTTGAGAATGGCGTTCTCTCTGGATCGGCATTTTCAATTCATGTCAGATTTTTGTAGTTCTTTTAGCCATACGTCATGAAAACACAAAAAAAACTTCACATTCACAAAAATTTCACAAAAATGAATTGTTCTTCAGAACTTTTCCGTGCCAATGTTATATTCATTTAAAAGGTGAGCTTGTTAAATCACGAAAGGTAATTTCCACGTTTTGATTATTTCATCAGAAGATTCTTCAGTTCAACAGCCATGAAGCTTTAAATAATATGCAAATGAGATGAGGTGACACACATGTTGGTATCTATTTTTATTGCCCAACAACACCTGTCAATATCGTAACGTCGTACGATCGCATTTCCATGAGTTTCAACTTAAGTAAAACCTTTACCAGTGCCAGAAATCAGGAATTCAAAATTTTACATAGCAATCTTCAAATAAGCTTGCCGTGCTCGATTCAGTTTTAATAACTTCACCTTTCGATCTCAAAATTAACGACTAGAAAGAACCAATGCAAACTGAAACCCCTATGATCACGATGGAGAATATTTATTGAAATTTGGAGGAGAGAATAGAATTTAAGTGACAAATTTGAGGTGCCATGTACGTAAAACACAAACCCGAACAATATAAAAAAATAAGTGTTCGTGTGTTCTGAATAAATGTTTATTNGAGAATAGAATTTAAGTGACAAATTTGAGGTGCCATGTACGTAAAACACAAACCCGAACAATATAAAAAAATAAGTGTTCGTGTGTTCTGAATAAATGTTTATTAAACTTCCCAAATTTAGTGATGTAGTTTTCCAAGTCGTAATTTTCTTTTTAGCTCACTTCCTATTGCGAAGAATGAGTCATGCACATTTGTTGGAATGAGGGTCATAGCCATAAACTTCAGCAGCGGTACTTGTGCGTAAATTTGTATCTGCATGGTAGATCATTTCGATTTACCTAAGATTATTTAGTAAGATACAATCGAATCGTATCCAAAATCCAAACAAAAAGATTACAATTACAAATTGAATGTAGCATAAATTCAACTAAAAGATGTGTGCAGTTCATTTTTTTCGAGCTAACCCTTCATCGGGGGCTTCTACCGCGTTTTTCAGTTAAAGTTCCGTCACTTAACTCGTTAAAATTTAAATACGCGAGTGAGTCCAAACGAAATATTTTTACTCAATCACCACTTTCGTCAAATGGTTCTTTATGAGTCAAATATGATTTTTGAGATGCTTTGTAATTGCAAAACGTGATACTTTACTAATGAAACTTTTATTTACCAATGCAAAATACTTTTTCTGGAGACACGCTGATTTCTTAAAGCATCTCCTGTGTAAGCAATTTCACTATTAAAGGCAAAATATGTAATCATATTGGTTTTCGTACTTTATTAGTCATAAAAATCGTTTTGTTAGTTAGCATTTAGCATAACAGAAGACAAATAATGAAATAACATTGAACTAGAGAGAGACAGAGGTACGAATAATGCATTTTCCGAGAAATCGCAAGGTTCGAGTTTCATTCATAAAACAAAAAGTTGTCGATTTTTTCTTTTTCATGCTGTGCGATCTGCGGAAGCGCTAAAGTTTACCTAAGCGCAGCGCAGTACAGTATATCACTACACGAACGAACCATGGATAGCAGTGCGCAATGATAAGAATATTATAAAAGATTGTATATTGGCTACTTTTAATTTTAAGTAAGTCAAGTGGGACGACGGCAATATACACAGTAGAAACAACAATACTTATTACTTGGCCATATTCTGATAAGAATGAAGGCAATCAATCTGATAGTATTTTTTCTTACTTGTATAGCCACGCCACGCCAGAGTCAAAGTTTACAAAGCCATCATCATGATACGTAAATATGCACTGGGCATCCATCCATCATCATCCAATGTTGATTCCATTTAAATGTTGAGTTGAATTCAGACGATACACCGCCATCATCCATCCTCTTTTTTCCCTTTCCTTCCTTTTAGATATTCATCATTTTGCTTAACTCATCTACTACACCGACCCAAACTTAAATAGTATTGTGGTCTTGGCTAGTTGGTTTGACTGGTTAGTGAAGCCAAGGAAAAATTTTATTGTGGTTTATTACTGCAAACTACAAACCACTACCACCACAACAACCATCATCATCATCATCATCGAATCATCATCACTACAAACAGAATTGGAGAATCTAAGAAATAAATGTACTTACGAATATTAATATTAAATTTTTCGTCTTATGCATAAGAATAATAATTTCGTTCGTAATTAGAATTAGACTCTTTCTCTCTATCGCCAATTTTTCACAGTAGAAATAAAGAGTACATAAACGTAATGTAATGAAATGAAATGATGTTTGACGGGAACTGAATGACTCGAACTGCAAAGCCACGCACAAAACATCATCACCCACCGTTTCATTTAGTATGTCTTCAGATGTATGTGCGTGGTGGTGTGTTGCTTCGATGAACCTCTCTGTCAGTATCAAAGTGGCTGTTCTATAATATAATTGGCTTGGTTTAAGTACTACTGAATTAGAAGAAGAGAGCATTATGGAATATGATAGTTAGTTGCATGGAAGTTAGTTGTTAGGAAATGGGAATGGGCATCGGATAAGTCATGCTGCAAAACGTGGTTGTAAAATTAGTTTTCATTTGACTTCACACAAGACTTGGAGTGTGTGCTTGCTGTGAGCAGCGGTAGTGGGTGCAATTAGTATTGTATTATGTGTTTTTACATGTCTTTCATGTACAGAAGCAGGGGGCTTATTGAATTTTTCATGATTTATGACAATATTTTCTGGATGGATAACATTATCGGAAAGGTGATAACTGCTGCGTTGTGATCGTGTTTAAGTGAATTTTAAGTCTATTTAAATGGAACAGCAGCACTGCAAATTATAAACGTGTTCTCATTTTAAAGCAGAAAAAGAAGAAAAGCACTCGTGAGGGAGCTCATTAGCAACGAAAGAATCAGAATCGTCAAAAGATTGTCAGTTGTAATTTAGATTGAGATTTTTTGACAGAACGGCAAAATAGCAGATTATGTAAAGATTTGTCAGCATATTTGGCAAAAATTCCGTTGTTATTTGACCCTGTTGCTCTTGTTCTGTGTTTCTGTTGTTTCCATTTTCCCATGCTTTTTTGGCATAAAGCAAGTTTAGTATGTACTTCAATACTTCAATAAAAAGCACCTAAAACGCTGTCGTGAACAAGTGCAATGAAAACCGCAAACTTTTATAATCTGACCGACCGAACTTTGCAATTGCAAGAATGAATTCTCAGAATTTTTGTATCAACTCACTTCTACAGATTACGCAGAAAAGCAGCAAAATGTTTAATGAGTTTAGTAGCATTATCTTATACTAAATTGATATCACATCATCATCATCGTCCTAAGATTTATAAGTGTAGAATCAGTAAGGACTTTTAGACATACGTGTGCAGTGTGTAAGTAAACCCATTTCCTTCAACTTGCTCTTGCGTAATAATAGCTTAATTTTAATAGTGTTGACTGGACCATGAAACGAAACAAGAAGAATAGAATAATACATAATAGCTTTTGTTCACTAATTTGTTTAAAAATCTTCTTCAAGTTCAATGTATTACGAAAACAGAAGATATCGATTATGAAATAAATGTATGTATCATGTTACAATGAAATTTCCATATTGTGATGAGATGCAATCATGCAAAAAATGCAAATCCAAATGATTTGATATTTACTTAAGTATTGTTGTTCGTGTTTAGAATTAACAAAGATTAAAATTAAACCTTCCTTCTTTAATTACAATTGAAACAAATAGTGAAGCATTTAAAAGCAAGTAAAAGAGTTATATTAAGAATTAAGATGAATAACAGCAGATGATGAACACAGCAATGAATAGAGAGCTGTTTAATTACTGTACAATATTAATTAAGATCTTTTAAGGAAGTGCAAAATATCTTTAATATGTGAAGATTCTCCCTCGTAAAAATACCTTCAAAAGTTTTGTTTTGTTTGCTGAGAATGCAAAAGAAGCGTGCTTACAACAATGAGGAAGACGCCCATTTTGATTACCGTATTAATGGTGCTACTGCACATGATTTGGATAAAGTTAAAACAGTGTTTTGTTTGCTGAGAATGCAAAAGAAGCGTGCTTACAACAATGAGGAAGACGCCCATTTTGATTACCGTATTAATGGTGCTGCTGCTGCACATGATTTGGATAAAGTTAAAACAGCGACCATGATAAACAATAAACGACAAGGTCACTGCGATGAAATTAGTGAACCTTCACCACCATCATCGGAAGGAAATGCTACGTACGATCTTGATTATAGGGGTAGTAATGATAATTACAAATACGGAATAAAAAGAATTAGTTATATTGAATCTAGCAAAATGACTTCACTACGCGTTCCATCAGCGGCAACCTCTTCATTTAAAATCGATAATATAATGGCTACATCTGCAACTAAATCAAACCACCACGATGAAAATGGAAGTAGTAGTAGTAGTGACAGTAGTAGTGCCACTGTCGCTACTAATCCCAACAATAACCGTGGCACGACTGTAATTAAATGTAATAAATCTTTGACGAAATGGGAGAGTGGTTTAGCTAACAATATTAGTCATCCTCATCGAAATCTTAATGGTAGTTGTACAAATAATAATAATAGTGATAGTGAAGGCTACGGTGCTAACAAGCGTAGGAGTATTGATAACGAAAAGTATATTAGTTCCTCTAAAAAGATTATTAATAGACAACAACAGCAGCAAAGTAATCAAAATCACAACAACAATAATAACATTATTATCATTAGCAACAATGACGAGAGCTTGGAAGAAGAGGCAGGAAAACCTCAATCCATGAGGAAAACGCCATTCTTCTATTGTAAGGCTATGGGATGGGATCCTGTACTTAACAAGTTCCATTTACAGTTGGATACATGGGATATTAATGTAAGAAGAAAGAGGAAGGATATTATAATATATGTACATAATAATATTAATATGCACTAATCAGTAAATGATTTTCTAAACCGCCTTTTGTAATTTGTATGTACCTTAAGTAATTCTGGAATAGTAATTAAAATTAAAGAGCAAAGAGCTTTAAACTCACTGCCATAACGTTCGCGTTGTTCTGCAAGCAAGCCGATACACACGACGACGGTATGATTATTTAATTTTAATGGCCGGTAACCAAGTTCAATGTAAGAAGAAGGAAGAAGGCAGTTTTATTTCAGCCAAGTCGGGGAAAGTTTGCATTTGGTGACGTCTTGGAAATTGGAAATATTTATTCGATCTCGCGAATGCGATTACTTGCGTTGCTACCTTTCTGCACTGCATTGTACAGTAATGTAAAAAGTAAAAAACGGTTGAAAACCTTGGGGATACCCAATGTTTTCACTCAAAATTTGTCTCAATCACTAAAGACAAAGATAGTCCTTAAATATTTTTATACAGTGTGGCATGTTGCGTGCGTGTGCTTGGCTGGACAGGGCAAAATTCGTATTCTTAAAAACATGCTGCTGATGTTTAGATTCAATTTCTTTATTAGAAGGATTGAATTATAGTTTGTTGAGTAAAAACTTCGTAGCTTTCCACGGAATCCTAACTAGTTCCAACTGTTCCAAGTTCCAACATATGTCTGGAATCTACAAATGAACATAGTAATTACCAGAAAATTTATTTCTCCTTCAGCTTCGGCGTGAGAAAACGCAAAGGAAATCGTAATTTGACTTACAATTTCAACTAAAACTAGACTCATTCATTTGATTCATTAGATGCACTATGTACAATTGTACATGAAGATGTAAAAGTGGAATTGGCACATTCATGGGAATTAAAATAATAATTTGCTTTTGAGGAAGTCTTGCTTGATTTATGATTTGATGATACAATATACATTTGACGAAAGGAAAGATATTCTCTTAATTGCAAATATAGCATTAATCTGGTAGCCATTCCGTGCGTCAACAAAATTGAAAATGATCGTGCTATACAAGCGCAAAAATGGATTAAGGGGCAGCAGCAGCTACTGCAATAATAACTAAATACATAAAACCAGCACAGAATGTTTCTTATTTCTGAAAAAGTTTTGGTAGCAAAGTAAAATACGTAGAATTTTATGGTCACGCCGCATTTCCTTCTCTGCAATAATTTTATGGCATGGCATGGGTACCGAGTACCGCCGCGACGAGCGACGCAGTTTCCAATAAAAACTGATTGTTTTGCTTATCACAATGTTTCCAGATAATGAACTAGTATCTCTTCTTATCTGTTATTCGACATATCCTTCATAAACATCTTCTTATCAGTTCCTGTTCTCATTAGTCATGTGGATGATGATGAGCATGAGATTAGAAGGCGTCATTTCAGCGGATTAGGTAAATAAAATAATGTGCAGATTTCAATTTTTGTCTCCCTGCTTTACGCAGTTAAGTAATATTTATTTAAGCTGATAACAATCATCAAATAAAATATGAAATCATTTGAGTATGTGGTACATACATAAACATGTTTACTGAGATAACTCATTGTAAGCTACAAATCAGTTTATTGTATAATTTAATTTATCAGCAGCGATTATTGGGAATCTTAAACACTAGGATGTAAGTCCAATTAAAAGATTAAGCCTGAAGTAGATGTAGATAAGCAAATGACGTGTCATATTGTATTTCACTCCATTAATTTTAATGTTCCTTGTACGCATTTCTCCATTTTTGGAATAATAATTAATAATTTGCAATAAAGCAAGTACGTGTGCATAAACTATTGTAGGTCTATATCTACATGTAATTAATTTAAAGTTCTGCTGTAAATTCACTAAAAGCTCGCCGTAATTTGTAATGTGATTGACTTCTATTTTTACAACCGTCATAATGGTTATTCTTACTGCTTGATGTAATTACTGCCAAATGCTATGATTCCTTTTTGCGTCATTGTCACATTTAAATTTTCCAAATAAATGGCTGCTGTGAAGGCCAATATGAAAATTAAAGAGTATGAGATGCGACACTAACTATACGACATCGTCGTTTCCTCCTTGAATAAAATTCTCAAACTCATTAGGAATTTAAGTCATGAACTTAATTTATTACTGATATTTTCTGACGTTTATCCTCTTAATAACTATTTAAAGTTAATATTCATTTTATATTGATTAATAACAGTTTCTGTTTAAATTAAAATTTGAAATTCAGAAAAAGTTTACCAATTCCACAAAATTATTGACACATGGAATCCCCCGAATATTTTACCCAGCTCAAACGACTAAAGAGTGCGCATAAATTAAAACTTAACCAATATTAAAATCCTTGTAAGTTAAACTTGTAAATCAGGTAGGTATATAAATTAAAATTACCGGATGTATATTCCTCAATAATATATCATCAGCGACATCAGCGCAGTCAAACTCGTAGAGGAGTGGAGAAATAGACCATGAGCATGACAAGTTAATAACATCCTGGGTTTCTTACAAATCCAATACCCAATGCTCCCGGAAAATAAAAAAAAATCAATAATTTGCCTGACTCGTAAGCCTCCTGAGCTTCGTGTCTGAAAGCTATTGGTAGACTGCTATACCACGTATTTTAATAGAACATAGCAAAATATTACGAGGAAAGCAGAAGAAATGCATATAAGTAATTATTATNTCGTAAGCCTCCTGAGCTTCGTGTCTGAAAGCTATTGGTAGACTGCTATACCACGTATTTTAATAGAACATAGCAAAATATTACGAGGAAAGCAGAAGAAATGCATATAAGTAATTATTATTTCTTTTAATTTAACTTGGTCGGCACACGTCACATAACATTAAGTCAACAAGAGATACTACTACAGTTGCAAACAAAGTCGTTCTTTATCCACTCAACGTCCACACTAAAAAAAACGTAGTAGAAAGTTAAAGAAAGGTGATTTTCATAGGATTAAGTATCAAGTGGGGTGAAAGCAAAAAATGTTTTTGAACGGCGTATTGAACAATATAATTTACAAATCATTTTTATTTATTTCTGACAGTCTTCGGCACAGAGCGCACGGCAAGGGGATGAGGGAACTAGTATCAGCAGCGCAACAAGTAACAATAATAAAGCCATCAGCAGTTCTACCAGTCATCCATCTACCACCAATGCGGATAGGGAAAAGCAGCACCAACAGACTGCCTCGGTAGGGGAAAGTGAAAGTAGTGTAAGCCGCGCTGAAAAGGTTTCTGTAGCAGAAGAAAGGACTTCTGTTGCAGCAGTAACAGCAGCAGAGAAAGTGGTTGCTTCTCCCATAGTATCGGTAGAAAATAGTAATCAGAATCAAACGACTTCATCATCATCACAAAATTTGATCAATCTCAAAGGGGGCAGTTTAAGCAACACCACACAAAATTTAGAACGCACAACAATGACAGCACAACAGGAAAGGGACGGCGATACGAATGTAAGATGTGCACAACAAGACGTATCGAATAAATCCCCAGAAACTGGCGGAGAGTCCTCTAATAATTTAGGAAATGAAAATACAGCGGAATCAGAATTAGTAGGAAAATCCGGCGGCGATGAAAATCTACTCAGATCATCCGTTGTAAATGATGACGGGGATGATGAACATAGACTAATCATTGCTGATACAGGCGTTGAGGATAGAAACGCAGATACCGTTTCCTCAGTCAGAGGGGAACCTCGCAGCAGTAGCAATGAAAATGCAAGTAGTGAACAACTGCCAACGAATGAGAATGCGAAGAAAAAAGAGCAGACTGATGAAATCGCTATCTCCACCACAAAAAATAAAAAATCCAGCCCGAAAAATGCCAATCAAGATGAAGGAAATGAAGATTTCCGTTGTCAAGTATGTCATGAAATGTTCACAAGTGAGAAGGAAGTTAACACGCACTTCAGCGAAACGCATTTTAGACCGGTCCCGGTTGGAATCGGTAGCAGTATTTTGGAGCCGCAAAGCCCCTTCCCAACGGTAACCGTGGAAGGCACAAGCCCAATGTTTGAGGATGAAGTGGAGGAACCTATACCATTCCCGGTGGAAACACAACTGATAGAACTTCCAGGAACGACTGTACCGATCATAACTCGAAGGGATTCGTTTGAGAGACGAGAGCAACAAATAGAGTATGCAGTTCGTCCTCCTTTGGCTTATGTGCAAAGTGATAACAGACCAGGACATCCAGGGGGACAATTTAGGATGCCTATGATGAGGCAAGCGGTGCCAATGGGTAAGAAATAGTATTTTTTTACCATTAGGTCGAGATAATATGCCAGCCACCAGAATGTATTCAAGCCCACTGAACCAAAGGCCGATCATGGGCCCACCTGAACCCCAATTGGGAACCCCGTCTAACCTTGGAGGAAGGCCAACCGGCTACCCCACAGCTCTCCATCAAGCTCTTGTAAGAGCACATGGAGGAGGACATAGCCAACCACCACCCCAGCTTCGTCCTATGCCATCTATGCAGATGAGGGGGGTTATACCTAGTCAGCAACCACCACAAAGTCGGCCTCCATTAACTAGGATTCAACATCCTCCTACCTCTACCACACAATCACCCCAACAACAACAACAACAACAACAGGGTCCTACTAGAAATCCTCAGTCCATTCTCCGGGCGTCTGCCCCGCCTCCATCCGTCTCTGGCAATGATGATAGCATTAACAGCATGGAAGAAACAGTGAAAGCCCTAGAGGAAGAAATTAGGCAGACAGAAATTGCCGCATCCCAACAGAACAATCCGCACACACGCTCAGCTTGCTTACAGAGAAAGAATGACCTGATGAGATATCAACAAGTTGTTCTCAATCAGCTTAAAGCAAAAAGAGAGCAGGAATTTTTGAGGCGTCAACAAATGAACCAGCTCAATCAACAAAGTCTTCAGCAACAACAAATGCGACAACAACAGTTTCAACAATCAAGGATGCAGCATCCGATCCATCAACAAAATCCAGCATTGATGAATACAAACGGAAAGCGTCCTCTAGTTGAAGGAGACTCTGCTGCAGAAATGGTCAACAGAGCAAAACAAATACGACTGGAGAGTATACTTAACAACGAGAGGAA
>JAHZNJ010001305.1:0-11801 GCA_027744475.1 Lepidocyrtus cf. sotoi NNG-2020 | reverse complement strand
TTTTTCTTTGAGGCGTGCGCATGTTGTAACAACTTTTTGCAATGTCCTGTTGAATACTTAAAAGTCAAGAATCTACCTACTTTTCAAGATATGTGTGCATAAAAATACGCATCAATAATATAAGATGATAAGACCGCAACAACCAACAAAATCACCGCAATCATCATTGCTATCATCACAATCTGCTATTTAAATTATGTGAAGACTGAAGACTATAAAATGATATGGTGATGATGAGTGTATGATAAAAGTATTTGAAAAGTTATATCAAGAAGAGCAGATAGAGATAGTAGTATTCTTATGTGGACAATGAAAAAGATCATTATTGTAAAGAATCCTTTGGTGAGCTAAGAGCATCCGTTCCTAGAATGGCAACAATACAACGAAACAACAACACTGAGAAAAGAAGACGATGAGATGCGATGATGATAGAAAAGAAAAGCATTCATCGACGATGTGTCTCTCTCTCTCTTTCTCTCACTCTTTCTCTGTGTGAGTGACTGGCTTTAGAGAAGAGCTTTATCATTAATCGCTTCGTATTTTTTTAAACAAGAACGTATAGAGAGAAAAAAGGAGAAGAGTACTCATGCTTAGGTTTTTAGGTATTATTATTATTATGCATGCAATTCTATACTATTGTTGTTCAACAAGGAGAAGAATGGAAGAAAAAATATGAGGACAAAACATAAGGAGTATAAAAGAAAGGGAAAAAGAGCGTGTTATGTTATGTTATATTATAATAGTGTTGCGTGAATGGTTGTGCAAGAAAGTGGACGGACGGGGAGAGACAAGCCCCCTGATTTTAGTTCGAAGCCAATGACAGCCCCACCCGAGTACAAAAGGCGTACACAGGCTTTGTACTAGTGCAACCAGATTGGTTCCACATCGAGATTCTCACTACTCTCTCTACTATTACTTACTATACACATCACATCATCATCAAAAACTGCTACGGCATAACCATAATAAAAAAAAGCATATACGTGAATTACACGAAGCAATCCCCATAAAAAAATCTGGATCTGGTTTAGAGTTATGCTTGAAATGTATGAGAATGTTGCGTTGTACTTTACGCGAGTGAATGGGGAAAGGTATCCGCTTCTCATTTGAACGAAAGAGTTTACTTTTGTAACAACTTTTATAACATGATGATGACGGTATAATCCTGATAAAAGATGTATGAAGTGGATGGATGGAGAAAAGTCGTTAGTTTTTAACAACAACAGCTCAAGCCGTTCGTTCTGTTTGATATACAGCAGGATGATGCAATGTACTAATATCATCATCTCATCATCGCCACTAACATCAAAGCATCATCGTTTTTGACATGTATGGATAAAATATGTAAATATTTGGTAGCTTTACAGGTTGACGCATTCCAAACATTTGTTTTATAAGGATAAGGGTTTACTTATTACTGAAATTTACCAAAAATCAAAGAAAAAGCTGAAATTTAAAATAGACATAACAAAAGATTTTTATACTTCAAAATTTAAACAATGGTAAGCATTGCACAATGTAAGCATAACACTTTATTTTAATAATTTGAATTTTATTTCATATTTTTTCTTTAAAGCAAACTCAAAGCAAGGCTTAAAAGGGAAATACTATCGGATTTTAATGGGAAAGATATTTAAGGAAATATGTATGTTAACATTGCTAACCCAGCCCCAGGTGGAGCCCTGCTAAAAAAATATCAGATAACTGACTGGAACACAATGAAAATATTTATGAAATTCTTAAAATGAAAGTCAGACCAAATGTCCACTTTTAATCTTAAACACTTTCTTCTACAATGGAAGAGATCCAACTGCTGCTGTCAAGATTATCATTGTTGCTATTGCTGAAATCCCTTTTTTACCTTTAACTGGATGGGAAATACTATCAGATTTTAATGGGAAAGATATTTAAGGAAATATGTATGTTAACATTGCTAACCCAGCCCCAGGTGGAGCCCTGCTAAAAAATATCAGATAACTGACTGGAACACAATGAAAATATTTATGAAATCCTTAAAATGAAAGTCAGACCAAATGCTCACTTTAATCTTAAACACTTTCTTCTACAATGGAAGAGATCCAACTGCTGCTGTCAAGATTATCATTGTTGCTATTGCTGAAATCCCATTTTTACCTTTAACTGGAGTTCTTTATCTATCTACACAACTTCTTCTTAACTCCTTTAAAAGTCAGAAGAAATTATAAAAAGAAACTTTTAACAACAAAGAATATTTTTTTATTCTTAACAATACCATTAAAGAAAAATGTGTGAGTGAACATGAATAAAAGGAGACCATTTATTCCTATTTTGATTGGCCACGTCTGAAAATAAAATAGAACCCTTGCTCTATAAATACATTAATTTTTTTATTCAGGCTCAAAAATTTGTTTATTCAACTTGAGAGAGATTTCTATAATGGATTATTATAAACATCCCTTGTTTGGATGGCTAGGTTTTCCTTTTGTGCCAATGTCACGATAATGATCATGATTAAGCAAGAAAGCAGGATATAAAAAGATTGTAAGGTAAAAAAGTTACATTTTTATCGAAAAAGTAAAGAGAAGCAAAGCAATCACGAAGAAACGTTTTTCAGAAATGGTTTAAGCATGACATGCGAAGCCAGCTCTTAAAAGTGTTTATTTTATCAAGAGAACCTTACCAAGAGGATAAATACAAGAATAACAAAAGGTTGAAATCGATCTTTAAAATTTGGTAACAATGTGTGTTTATGGATATATACGGTATATGGTAGGTAATACACGGATATGGATACAATTTTTGTTACTTTTTTGTATTAGACTGAGGTTTGATTTCATTAAATAATGATTTCAAATAGGGTTTTTAGAATAAGCAATCATTACAGTTTGCATTGATTTGCTTTTTTGTATTTTTGCTTTAAATACTTTTAAATCCTATCGGAGCAATTAAAATTTTGAAGCCAGTTTTTCAAATACTCATTGTTTGCAAGTATTTTATCGATCTGAATTCATATTTTTCCTATTCACGTACAAGAAAGCAAACAATAGTAAGTTTCATTAAACGAATTTTATGCCAGCTCCAATTAATAAGCCGTGAGCGTCTACCCTACTCACCCATTTTCAAAAGCTCATATACCACCCTGTCTCATACTTTTTATAGGGGGAAGGAGGAAGATGATACATTATTACTTACTGGAGATTATGCTAATACCACATTGACTGGCTTGCAAGATAACATTCAAAAAAGAAATTAAAAAGACTCACTCATTCCATTCCATCTACTCATCATCATCAACTTTCAAAAGTTTTATACAAGACGTCACTGGCTGACAGTGAGACACGGACACAAAGCCAATCGTTTTTATCATAATTCAAGTGTGGATACGGGCTTATAAAATGATTCAGGCTCGGTCCTCTTCACTTCCCCTTTTATTACAGTAATAATAACTCTTTCTAAGGATACAATGTTAATAATCGAGAAATCATAATTGTCATTGAAAAGTCAACAGAGACCAGACAGTAAAGCAAAAGAAAGAAGAAAGAAAAAAGATGTGAATAAAAATGGAATAAAAAGCTTTACAATTATGATAAGAAGAAAGACGAATAATGACAGCAGAATACGTAATTGTTTGTTGGTTTGCTTGCTTGTACATATCTATACACATGCATGAAAGGATACACTTGACTAAAGAAGAAATAAAATTTTAAGCATTGTTGTGATTATTATTGTTAATATTGTTACTCTTTAAAGGCCATTATTATTATCATTATTATTGCAATTCATTGCAGACTCTTTGTCTTCAATAGATAAATCTCTACGGTACGGTACTACGGTATAGGTTTCCTAATAGTAATTGCCAATTCAATATGGTCCATTCTCTTTCTAAAGTTATAATTTTAAGCATGATGGCGCTCTTGATGACGATGATGATGATGTGTTGAGGATTGATGAAGGAGTTAATAAAAATTACCTTTGAAATTTATGTGAATGCTCCTTTTTGCCTTTCATTTACACGTTCTATTACTGGCATTGCATTGCATTGTTCTCCGTTGTTGTTTTGAGGAGAGATGATTTGTTGGACATTGTCGGTTTTTGAGTTGGAGTATACAGACAGCAGAAAAAAGTCCACAAAACAGTTTCAATAATATGTAAATATACAAAGATGAATAGGCACAATACGGACAATGCAAGAATTGGGGAAGATTGAAAGGACTCCATATTATTGCATTATTGTTACATTTGCATTGCTAAAAAAGATGAATACTGAAAGGATTCATTCACAGCTTGGCAGGATAATAATGTAATCATTCTTTATTTCTTCTTAAATAAAATATAAAAATTTTCACGAGCAATTTACAATGCCTTTCGTTCAGGGTTTTTGTGGTTGACGCTCGTTGGCGGGTGAATGGAGGTGGTTTTGAAGAGTAAATTGGGATCTATACAAAATTACAAAAAAAATACATCAATGAAACAGTGAATGTTCGTAATAATAATAATAATATTCTGCATTAATTCAAGCTTTTTATTTCTTTTCTGTATTCATAACTTACATAAAAAGGTAATTAAGGTTGGGAAGATTTTTGTGACAAGTTAATTAAAAATATTCTTCAGTTTTCATCAAGTTTTAAGTCTCAATTCAGTACCATGAAGACTTTATTGGCAAATAGTTATTCAAAAGAAACTCTTTTTCATTTTTGCAAAAAAGAAGTTTTCCCGGTAGGAGTATCGTAAATTTTATAATTAGGTAAGTTACTTCTTCTTTTCATTAGTTCTCTGAGAGTGGGATGGTTGTCTCCTTTTCGCTGTACGTACGTCATGTCATCTTTTTTCTATCGGAATATAAATAACCATATTTGAGAGTAATCTGATCATGGAAAATAGTTTGCTTCCTTTTGAAGTGAGCTCTTCTCTCAACTTTTCATGTTTTGTATGAAGCCAGTCGTCCGTTGACATAAATTTCAATGGAAATGACTCAAATGATTTTGTATTTGTGAATGTAGGGCGAAAGTAAAACGAAGGAATTCTGTAACAAGTGTGTCTCTGGATGTGAATAAATAAAATAAATGAATAAAATTTAAAGAGTTTAGTTTGTTGGTTCTTTTTTATTTATAGGATTTTGTTTCTTTTCTTTGATTTGGTTTCATTTTAATTTCCACTTCAATTTCCTTCCTTTCAATTTGACATGGCTCTATTCTCTCTCCTCTCCCATCTCTCTACATCTTCATTTCAATTTTATTATATGCAAGAAGAGACTGCTTTTTACATCTCATTCCATGATCATAATCATATGAACGAAACGAACAAAACCACGAAATTTTGTCAACCGTATATTTCCTGCACACAACAGATATAACAAAAACAGCCTCTCAAAATTTCTAAATGGATAGAATTGGTAAAAGTGGCTGCTCAATAGTATAACTTCAACTTTTCTCTTCACTTTTCAATTTAGAGATATCAAAAATTTGTACTTTTTGGGCTAACTTTACTTTGCTTGGGAAATTATACACATTTATTTTTCAATCGTTTAGCATTATANTAGCATTATAAGTAATTTTCAAATTCAAATTTTCAGCAACCCTTTCATAGCTTAAAAGTTCCACTTTAACGTACAACGTTATTATAGAAAAGCAAGAAGAGTAAACAGTTTTATTATTAAGAGCCTCCCCTACAAGAGTAATGTTTAATTGAATAAAATTCTGTCTTTGTAAATAACCAATGAGGATGATGATGATGATGATGACGATGATGTTTAAGGACAATATGTCTTACCCAATATTGAGCGCGAGTATAAATGAGAACACTTGTGATAAATTGATAACTGGAAAGGGGTAAGTGAGAGTGGAGATTATATTATGCTACGCAATATTACTATCACGAGCTTCACGACTCCAATCAGATCAGATCATCTAAACTCAACAAGCGTGTAAGCTTGCTGTAAAGCAGACAAATTTGTATGTAGTGCGGACGCTTATCTTGTCAGCTAATCACTGTGATGTTGATGATCATCATCATATTTGTCCCCTCATCATCAAATACTTTTTTTAAAATGAGAAGGAGAGAGGAGGGTAGATCGTTTGAACAAGCAAATGAGTAAGTTTTTTTTGCAGAGGACACAATTAAAAATATTCTTTGCTTAATCATTTTTCATATCAAATATCAAGCAATCATATTTCAATCAAATGTGTACAAGAAAAAATGTGCATGATTCTTATTGTGCTTGTGTCGTGAAATGAATTATGAGTTGTATAATATGGGCTATGCTACATCTAAGTTGCTTGCATGGCTTTTGAAAAATTTTATTTATTGAAAGAGAGATGGACAAAGGAAATACCGATGGACGGCCGTAGACAATATGACGCATGACTGAAAGAAATAAATAAAATATGTTTTATATTTTTTAAACTGAGGTACACATTTGAGATAGATGGTCAATTACATTTTGATTACAGAATGGATAAGAGGTGGACAAAAATTCTCGTTTATTTCAGATAACTCAACTCCAAGCACATTCTATCAATATTGATTGAGAGTACTTAATGATTAGCTATTACCTGCCTTGAGTGATATTGATAATATTATGGTCATTTAAGATTACCCTTTTAGGAACGTATTTTTTAAAAAGCGAATCATATATAAAAAGGGAAATAGGAATAGGAATTTCTTTCATTGAATATTGTGGCATTTTCAAGTGGGATAAAAAACTTAATTGTTCTTAAGATTTAATACAGATAAGCATCTATCTGTATTCTGTACGAGTTTTATCTTTTATCTGTATTTTATCTTTTTATGTACCACAATAAGGTATAACGTATTAGTAGTGTCCAATAAATAGATCATGGCTGAGTGTTTGTGGCTTTTTAAAGGGTTATAGAATTTATTGAATTCCATCCAAAGAATTTCATAAATGTTAATTTTCAACAGAGATTCTTTTTCAACTCGTCGATGAATTTGGACGCATTTTCATATTAAGTATCCTTTCATTCGCATTTTGAAGTAACTCTACTGGAATTAATTAAACTGTCAACAAGAAAAAAATGATATATCTTGTTCAGCTTACTTATCGTCAAAGTTTTTATACGATGCGATATATGTATTCGTATTTATTAGATGACATCTCAACCGATACTTGAGCTAATTAATACTTCAACTAATACTATAAACTATTGAAATGTATCGTATATCTGCGTAGCCCTTTACAAGTCCAACTAATCAACCAATTTTACCAGTTTTCGTATACTTAAGTATGAATCTCTGAATAATATTTTTTGTATTTAGACATTGCTTGACTATCCATCTTTGAGCAATTAATATTTTTTTACTTTCAGACCATCTTAGTTTAATATATGAGCTTAGATATAATCAAGCATCCTCCCTCAAGTATCGCATCTTTCATTTATTTCTGCAACAAAAAGAGTGACTTTTCACAAGGAAAATATTTTTTCTGTTTAAAAGCATGGCAGGCAACAAACTTATTGTAGCTACGTGAATATCACTATTACTACGGATGAATGCGCTTCATGCATTGCCTGTGTACTTTTTCTTTTCATCCCTGTATGCAATATAGATATTATATATGTAAGCAGTTTAGTGTATGTTTAGTTTAGAGTTTTTTTTCGAATTCAATTCCACTGAATTGAATTGAGTTGATTTGAAAGAGTGAAAAGAAAAAAATAAGAGACAGAGGATTGAAGAAAAGGGAAGAAGAAAAAAGAATAAAAGAAAAAAGTTTGTCAAAATTTCAGTTTTTTCTGCTGTGTCACAAGCAAACATACATCATCATCATCCTCATCGTCATATACACACAACAACAAACATAACAACATCAACAGAACAAACGATACCCAATACGCAGCAATAATAATACCAGCAGAAACGATTTTTTGAAAGGAGTGACTGAGTGAGTGAAATCAAATGGGAACAAACAAGCACAAGCAAAGACTTTGGAGGGAGAAGAAGAAAGACTGCTGACAAGCGAATATATACTTTCCTTTCCTTCCATAGTTTCGTAGTTGCAAGTAGTAGTAGGTGGATGGATTTTTGTATACGTATGGTTATAAAATAAAACTTTAAAAACTGACGTAGGAAAAGAAGACGCCTTTTCTTCTGATAAGGTTAAGAATAACGATATTATTCTGATTTATAATATGCATTATGCATGTACTTTTATGCATGTGTTGTAGAAGTACAACTACATATAAGTAAGAAGAAGAAGAAGAAGAAGGATTGTTATTATTGTGATAATAATTCTTCTTCTCTTTTCTTTCTCTCCCGACTGGATCCCCATTCTTAGAGAAAGAATGGAAGGAGAAACTGGAGAAAAAGTGGAGTGCGAATAAAAATAGAAAGAAGAGGAGAAAAAAGTTCTTGTGGACGGATATGTGTATTCGGGCTTTTCTTCTCTTTTTATTTTTTCATTCTTCTTCCTCCTCTCCTCTCTCCACTTTATACGTTTCTTCTTCTGTTGTGTTGTTGTTGTTGCTTCTTGTATTGTGAAGTATGCTTTCGCTTTTTTATTCCTTTTTTATTCTATTTTATTTCTCAGCAGATTTCTCTTGTAAAATTCTGCTTGGTTGGGTAGATGGATGAATGCATAGTTGTAGTAGTACGTACCTAAATATAAGTTGTTGTCGTTTTTTGTCAAAGCTCAGATATCAGAAAAGAAGAAGAAGAAGACTTGCACTTGTTTGCTGTTTGTTTGTTGTTGATGTATGGGAAGAAGAAGAAGTTTGCTTGCTTCTGACTTGACAATAATAATGGTTTGAAGCTTGACAATTGCTTCGCAAAATGGAGGCATTATCCTCTTCCACTACGCCTATTATATTCTTCTCTCTCCCTCTCACTCCGATAACTGAAAAGCTGCTACAAATACAAATACAATCAAAGCTTGAATTCTCTTGTTAGAACTACAAACTGCGTCCATTTATGTACTGTGGATTTAACAAAACGAGTCTGGCTCAGTTTCCCTGTTTTTTGTTTTTCTTACATTAAATCTTCCATCTTTAAATTTAAACGTTAAACTGTAAATTGTAGTTTAGCTGTTCAATTACTTAACATGAGCTGTACCTTAGCAAATTTTTATTTTGTTTTGGCACAATTTTGATTTTGTCATTGAATTTTTACTATTGCAGCTTTGTTGACACCTAAGAAAATTTTCCTATTTCCATTCCCACTCTTCCAACCAGTAAGGACACTCGATCCATCCTATTATTTTTTCTTCGTTATCTTTTCCATTCAGTTCAAGAGCACACATCCCATTTTTTACAGGGTAGGCACTCGTTTTTAAGTTTCGCATTATCTCTCATGAAACTAAAACCCGAGTTGTTCATATTCATTTATTCAATATCCCTATCATAATCATACCCACATAAAACATTATTGTGGAAGAACAAAACAGAAAGGAGCATCATCATCATCGTGATCGTCATCACCAGCAGCAGCACCCTAATCTTCTTCTCTTCTGTGTGACTCTTCTCCTGGGATAATAAAAATAATAATACCTCATATTCATATTATTATATTTTGCTAGATTGGAACAAAATGAGGAACAAGAGAGAGCAAATCCTCTTTCTGTTTTCTGATCATTCACAAATCGCAAGTGACAATAAATACTTTATGGAATATGCTTTAAGTTTACGATGAATGAATGAAGTGTCCCTCTCATCCAAATTCATTATCTTTTTCTGTCTTTTTTTTCCCTTTATAATATCCACAAAACTGCACAAAAAACGACATAGATACTCTCTGAAAAACTATTATCTTCTTTCTTTCACTCACGCTGTCGCACTTATAAAGTATTATTAGTGGACGGTGTAGAGAGAATAAAAAGGATGCTCATCCTTATATCATCCCTTCTCCATTATAATAATATGATGACGATGATGTCGCGATTGTTGTTGATGAATACGAATTGAAAATGTGAAAAATAAGAGGAAAACCAAAACAGCTCAAAACAGTGATATTATTCCGGAGCATTATGCGTATTTTTCTAAAGATCTTTGTGTTTTTATGAATGAAATGGAGAGAGAAAAGAAGAAAAAAGAAAAGAGATTTTGTGCGCTAGCTCGTTCTCGTATTTATGTATGAGGATGACAATGACACATACGGATTATGAACGGTTTCACCTGAATTGATGATGTTGATGATGATAGAAAGGACAGGAAACTCTTTACAAAAGACGCACACATCATCTCACTCTCATTCGCTCATCCCTGATTTTACTATTGAGCCGAGGAGAAAAAGAGGAACAGAAAGAAGCCTGGGCAGAGGCCATGCAGGCATCATCACAAAAATAGAAAAAAAAGATAGAAAGAAAGAAACAGCAGCATAGGTTAGAAGAGATTGGAGACATGCAATCTGGGTATATCTGTAATCGGGGACAACACATCACAAACAACAAAAACTGGATGGATGGATATGGTATCCCTCCACAGTCCACATCATTGTCAACCTGAATGAATTGAAAGTGAGTGAATGAATGAATGAATTGGATCTTTTTTTTGCTCCCCTGAAATTAAATCACGGTGGAACTAAACTCGTAGAAGGTCATTTAAGCTGCCAATCTACCTTTTAGGTAGAAGATTCCAAATTCTGCTCAAATATCATTATCATCATCAAAACGAGTCTCAAAGGGCGCTTTTCTGAACTGAGTGAGTTGAGCTTGGAGTTTTAAGCGAGACAAATTTTGTTTCAAAATGATATTTCCTCTCTACTCCATCTTTAATACTCCGACGATTTACCTATTTTTCCTCCAAAAACGGATCTTGTTACATTTATAACCAGAGATTGTCCTTTTAGGTTCATCTTCTTTATACTGCTGCTTATGTTGTTGTACTATCGTAAAGATAGTTTCCACCTCCTTCCTTTGTCCTGCGAAACCATATAAAGAAAATTTTATTATGTTAAGTTGTACTCTTCATTGACTGGTTTCTTTTGTATATTTAGAAAAACTATAAAAGTTTTTCTTATTGTAAAGAGAAAAATATAAATGAAAATGAAGAATGCAATGCTCATTTCATTGTTGCTCTCATTATTACTACAACTACTATTTACAACCAGCAATTCTTTCTGTTGTTCTCTCTGTATTTTCTGTCTCTGAAGAAAGGAGGAAATAAAAGAAAGAAAAGGAAATTTAGGGAAAAGAATTAAAAGGAAATTGATGAATGTGCACATGCATAATACGAAGAACATTTTCCATTTTATAGGTGGAAATTACCTATTGCTGTGCTGTTTCGTGCCCATTCATCTTTTTCAACATAAAATGCAATATTTTTGGACAAACTTGAGCAAGAATATTCAATGAATGAATGACAGAAAGAAAGAGACAGAGAGAGGAGAGAGAGAAGAAAAATTTGAAACGTGAATGGAATACGAAAGGTGAGTGAGTGAAATGAACTAAGCGTCAGAGAATTCAAAGCATAAAAATAAATATTGAATGAGATTCCGTTCCCTTTGCTTGGAGGTAATAATAGCGAATTGTGAAGTGAGTGTCATGTAGTTCTGTTGTGTGGCTAAAACCTGAATGAACTGGACAAGATAGCATGAAAAATTTGTGTATTCAGGGAATACACAGAAAATTTCAAATAAAACTAGAAAAGGAAAACTTCCGTAAATGGTGAAAAATGCATTACACAAACATAAATAAAATGATTTAGTGTCGTGATGATAACATGAATTTTACTTTAAAAATTGTAGCAAAACTAGTCCATTGCATTTTAGCCATTTTTATTTTCCTATTAACTCGTGAAACTGTATATTGTACATTGGTTTTCACTCTTATGGATGTACTTTGACTTGTAGAAACAACTTAAAAAGTTTTTAATTTA
>JAHZNJ010001303.1:0-28147 GCA_027744475.1 Lepidocyrtus cf. sotoi NNG-2020 | reverse complement strand
ACAAACTCGTTATTACTTATGACAAAAATGTGTTAAGTAGCGGTTCTATCTTTCTACTTCTTATATATACATATTCTGTATTTTCATTATTATATGCATTGTCGTATGCTGATATTAAAAAATAAAAAAAAAGTTTCATAATTTTATACCGAGATTTAAGGTTTTATAAAGGCTATTTTATAAAGATTTTAATTTTTAATCCAAAATCAAGTTTTATGTAAAAAAATTGCAATTATGTACATATTTACCCATTCCGTAGAAAATTACGGCATTACTGCCATCAATATCAATTGAACTGAATTCATATAAATACAAACTGATGTTTACGAAAAATTAAAAAAAGCATTTTCATTCGATATTATCATGCGTGACTCGTACTGCTTCCAGCGGGGGTTCCAGGGCCAGGTGGAAGTGGAGATTGTCCTGGAGCAGGAGTAGCCGGGGCCTTTTGTTGAGCCGCTGTTGCTGCAGTCAGTTGTCTCTGCAAAAATTAATAACACACCAAGATTAAACATTACTTTCTAAAATAATGATTTAGCGAAACTGAAATAGCTTTATAATCTATGATCTATATGTACATATAAATAATTTCCTTACGGTGGCTGCAAGCATTTGATTTTTGTTCCTTTCTAACTCCACAACTTTAGATCGAGCATGTTCTGAACGATGCCAAGCCATTTGTAACTTCTTTTGTGAGGCGTAGCTGGAGCCTTCATGTGCTTGACCTAAACGATTCAATTGACAATAAATTATAATTGAGATTTTGCCGATAAAACAGATCCTTTCGTACAAATAAAATTATAGACATATAACTTTTTAATAATTTATTGTTGGTAGTACGTAATCAATAAATATATGTCATACCGGTAGATACTTGGGTCAAGTAATTGATATGTTTAGTCATTTCCACTTCGACATGATTAAGAGTTTTAAGGAAGTTGTTTGTGTGCGTATCCGCTTGCTTTCCACTAGGCTTCTCTTTACTTAATTCGGCAAAAACTTGCCCTGTAATACAAAAAGACATCGATCATTTAAACGTGGACTGGACTTAATTTAAATTCATTCGCCTCTCGTGGGAGTAAAATACGTAATAATCATAAATTTACAAAAGTTACCAGCACTTTGTAGACATGTCAAAATATCTTTTTCCACCTGGTCCAACGCTGTCAATCTATCCATCGGGCCCGTCATTTTAGTCATTTGTGATTTGATCTGGTATAAAACCTTTTTATACTATAAACAGTTATCAAACCCCTCTCCACCGCACGCACAACACTACGGCTGCAAAACTACTAATTGATAATAATGCAAAAATATAAAACTTTGAAGGAGGCATGTAAATTGAAAACTAATACATATATTTAAACTGACGCATCGCATGACGTTTTCAAAAACTTTTATTTCTGCTAAACANATTTAAACTGACGCATCGCATGACGTTTTCAAAAACTTTTATTTCTGCTAAACAAAAATAATGCTTTTCAAAAATGCACTTTTAGCGCTGTATTTCCCGATGCTGCTATTATTGTGTGTTCGAGCGCGAGCCGATGCCAAAGTAATGTCAAGTCAAGCAGTTTATGCATTGCATTTTGTACTATGCGTGTGAACTGTGAAGGACAAGGAAAGAAGTACAACACAAAAAAGATCATCTGAATGAAAATACATATATATGAAACATGATGCTGTGAAAGTGAAATTAAAAAGCATGCTTGTTTTTCTCCCCTGCTCTCACTCTCAAATCGCGCATCTCATCTCAATATTCGTTTATTGCTTCTAAAGTTTCATAACGTTAATTACAGCTTAATTACTGTAATACTCAGGTGTAAATAAGCGCAGTTAAAGGTTTACAATCAGAAATATGAAAAGACATTACAGATCTTTAATGTCTTTTGAAATATGAAACCAGTCACAACAGTCACAGATTTCTGAACTGGTGTGCTTGTACAAGTACCAAGTCAACATAACTACAAAATTGCCGGTATATAATTAATAACTACGAAACTAGCAACATTTTTTAATTGTTCTTTCATCCGTCAAAACTTGGTCTGCTCGTTGGGTATTGGGTGCGTTAATGACCAATTTACAAATATTCTGCATTCTGCATGTATTGAATTGACTTTTTAAATTGCCAATAAATTGCTTCATTAATGCTTCTTGAGATCATATGTTTTT
Source organism: Lepidocyrtus cf. sotoi NNG-2020 (assembly GCA_027744475.1). NCBI lineage: Eukaryota > Metazoa > Arthropoda > Collembola > Entomobryomorpha > Entomobryidae > Lepidocyrtus > Lepidocyrtus cf. sotoi NNG-2020. Next base: position 25,975 of record JAHZNJ010001303.1, on the reverse strand, counting down.
GGAAAATTAAAAGCAGGTATGTTTATAACAGCTGATATTTGTATTTAAAGTATGTGGTCCAATTTACAAGCTACACACCGTTACGTTGTTGCTTGCAGCTTTGTTTGTTCCTTCTGTCTTTTTTCAAAGCATCTTTTGCGCTAGGATAACTGCAACGCAAGCAAACAACCGTCACTGCGTTTTTTATCTCGTTAGTTTAACTTTTGACGTTTTTTAAATTACAGATAAACTAAAATTATATAGAAAATGGACTTCAACTTCTCTCAGCATCAAGATAACTTAGTTCGGAAGCTGTATAAGAATGTATTAAATACGGCAGAAATACGGAAAGTTATCCTTGCAGCAAAACTGCCCTTCACCATGATAAATCCTCAATTGGTAAGTAGTTTAAGTAAACAAATTCAAGCATTCTTTAAAAACTATTAAGGGATTAAAATCAATCAAAAATGGGATTTTACTAATTCAAATCGCTTCAGGTACTAGACCCCTTTCACTTATCCGTGGCGGTAACCAAAGCACTATACAACATGAAGGAAGGAACAATGATGACCAGGAGTTTCCAAACCGAAATCTTGTATTGCCTGAGCCCCTCCAAAAACGTAATTAATTTAATTCATCCAACCATAAAACCAAATTAGATTTTGTAATATTTTCAAATTATAAATCTAATTTGAAGTTGTTTGACAATTTTCGGTCTTAACAGATCACAGATGCCCTGGTCAGTTTTGGGAGCAAAGAGAATGATTCGGAATTCATCCTGATTGGCGAGAAACAGGCATTTGTCCAACTGGAGCACCAGATCCAAGGGGAGGATGTTCCGCTGTCAGAACTAACTTTATTTTGTAAACCAGAGTCAGTCCAACAACTTTATCAAATCTCCAGTGAAGAATTGACTAATTCAACGCTACTTCAGTCAGTGGTTAGTCGGATATCCAGTAAAGAATTTGCAACGCTCTCATAACTAACCTACAGATTAATATGGTTAAGCCGGAAACCGAGTCCTGACTGAATAGATTTACTAATCTATCATTTTTTATAAAGATGTTTGATATCTATACAAATTAGAAAACTGTCATTTCTAATTGTTAAAGTTGACATTTTCTATGTGCTTCATGAAACCCATAGGCTATATTGCAATTTTTATTCTATAGATGATGAAACCTTTAAATTTTTTTGTCTGAAATAAATATCGAAATGATAAAAGAATATGCTTAAAATTATTTTGTTTTATAACAACAACAGTTGTTTGATATTGTTAATTTAAATAAGTTAATTCAATACCAAATATCGTGTGATGCTGGTAAATCACATTTATTTTTATTTTAATTCAAGTTCGAAATTCATTTTCTGTTATTATGTAAGTTTTATATACGTTATTATTACATAATTATATGTATTATGTCACACATAGTCACAAACAATAACTTATACATTGCAAATCCTTCTTCGAAGAGTTTCTGCTTTTAAAATGCATAATATTTATAAATATCGTTTCATGGATATTCAATATTCTTTCTGTTTTAAAGTTTTTCTTCTTGACCCAGTTTTAAACATTATGTATTTTTTACTTTCTAAATACATACATATATAACGATTTCATCATAAATATATAACGGAACATATATAAGTATGTACTTTATACAAACAAAACAATTAGGGAAAGTGGTGGTACAGTGGGTGGTAATACGAGATACTCTTATTATTGTTAAGGATTCGGCGGAAAAAATTACATTTATTTTATATCATCGTCAAAAATTGGGTTCACCGTCAATTATCTTTACATTCTTTCTCTTTCACAATCTTCTCTCTACCATATCTTTCAAAGACATTTCTACGATTCACGATATTTTTTAAGGTTACTTTTTTGGGGGTGAATTTATATTTTTTACGCATAAATATTTACTTTTTGACAAATATTTCTTACTTATTTCTTAAATTCGCGACCATTTTGTTTGACTGGTTCATCTCTCCTTGTTGCTTTCTTCGCACTTTCATATTTTTATACCATGGTCAGTTGCATTGTTGCATTAAATAAATTCTTACTACATTTATAAATTATGTGAATATAGTTTACGTTTTACACATTGAAGCAGTTACAGTAGTATACACCGAGAATACCAAATACAATTTTGAAAATTTCAAAATTCCAAATACACTGATTGATTTCAAATTAAAAAACGCAATTAGCGTTTTTTTCTACGAGTTATATATGTCCCATTAGAAGGGTGATTAAAAAGTTCATCAAGCATTAGTAGACAGTATCAACATCTTCTTTTCTTTACGTATAGTTGTTATATTTTGATAATCCCACAAGTGAAAAAAGTAAGTTACTTTTTTTCTCAGATCTATAATAGCTGTCCATTCTTTTTCTTCAATATTATGGCAAATTCAATTCGCTAACTAAAAATCACTCAAAATTGATGTGCATGAATTACAATTGCATAAGCTTCATATTCATATTAATAATAAAGTTTCTTAAAAATAATAGACTATATTCAATATCTATTTATGATGATGGAGTTAGTGTTTGTTTTGGGAAAACAGGGTAATTAATCAGTTAATGTGCGTTGCGTACAAACATAACATAAATTAGTAGTAGTAGCGAAAAATCAGATCTTTGCATTCCACGGTATGAGTTTTTCTAGTTAAATACATACTGCGTTCTTTCAGGTAGTTAGGTAAGCTTCTTCCTCTTCTTATAACTTTCTTAAAAACATAACAATAAAATTCGTAGTCCTTCACTCTCATTCCTAGTAACATTTTTTATATTTCTCCTCCTGTTTCAATCAAGTTTCAAAAAATAAGAAAATGATATTTGAGTAATTAATTGATCTATGAAAATAAGCTGATGAGATTTTTATAAATAAATAAATAAATATTACTTAATTAGTACTGAAAAACAATTTTTGATCAATTCAAATAACCTGCTTTCTTCAATATCACCCACTTTCCTTTTCATCTTAACTCAATCAAAAAGTCACAACCTTTCCTTTCGAGCTTTCTTTATGTTAATTCGTTCTCAATGCTGCTGCAGGTCTATTAGATCAAACTACCCACAGAACATTTGGAACATTTTTTTAACAAAAGCTGCGAATTGTAATAGTGAACGACATTTCGACACAAAATAAACAGTCATTGTTACACGTATCAGTATTAAATTAGTTCATGTTATCCTCTCCTCTTCGCTCCTTGTCAGAAATAAAAAAAGAAAGGTCGACAAAATAAATGCATAAAATTCTCCTAATAAAGTAAATGTTGCTTTTCACCAAACCACGGAAAACTTTCCTTTAACATAATGCAATGTAAGATTAACGCATATGGATTAAAAGATTGTAAGTTGCATGAGTTACTGAATTGATGACGTTAACATAATAATTAAAAGCGACTGTAAATGCAGGCAGTAGCAGCATTGTTGTACCGATTCTTTCGTAGCGTAGAAGTACTCATTATTACATTATGCTTTGCACGATCATACAACAATATCAGTAAGTAAATATTTATTTTAAACTTAAATAACTAGACACAATATTTGCGATTTCTGAGATGATATAAGATGAACCGATTCGGTCTTCTCTAGTTCCTTTTCCTTATTCCTGCCACTACTATTCATTCTCCGTTAGACATTTTCGTAGAGGGTACATGTGAGATTCTCACGACTTCTTGCTGCAGTGTGTGTTGATTAAACTACTCCAACTGTCGTGTGTCAGGTTTAGTGAATTAAATGTTTCTGACGACAGTTTGATACTTGCTTAGTAGAGAAGATGTGATAGGTTTGTATAGTCTTGCTTAATTCTTTCTGGTGAGTCCGTGCCCAGCAGTCTGGGGAGAATACTGAAAGTAATATTATTCAATTATTAGGTTTCTTAACTCTTAACGATTTTCTTATAATAGGCAACGGCAACTGTTTTTCTTTTTATGGGATTAGTTGTGATTTGATTACTACGTCATACCTCTCCATGATGATGGGAGAAATCAGAAACTGCCAAGAGTTCAACATACTGTCCACGGACTTCTTCTAGCTCGTCATCCTTTGATTTAATCAAGTTTTCACTGAAGAAACAAGCATTTTGTTAGGTTTACAGTTCAGACAAAATGTTGATTTTTATAATAATAATTATTGATTATATAATTGAGAGCGTTTCTCACCGAATAGCGATGTTAAAAGAGATCTCAGTCTTGCTGTTTCTGCTGAAGACTGAAATTGTTACAAAATGAATTCAGGATTAGAAAAAATATATTGAAATCGGATGAGACACTGTAACCTCAACAATGACAACAATAATGGCAGCAATAAATTCTTTCGCCTACCTCTTTGTTTTTCTGTTCAAGCAACAGGGTAGACTTAACGTTCTGAAGCTCCCTTTCCACTCTAACGTTCTTGTCTTCACCGACTTTGATTTCTCTGCGGAGAGACTCCTTCTCGCGCTCTGCTTCTCGAAGCTTGCGTCGACAATCACCGGAGCATTCAGATGAAGCCTGTAAGAAAGTTTTTATTAAAATTAATCAATCCAATTTTACAAAACCAATTTACCGTAGAAATGTATATAAATATGGATGTCAGATATAACTGACCTTTTTCTGTTTGCTGATTGCATTTTCTTTCAGCCTGCGCTCTTCTTGAAGCTTCTTCTCGTAGCTTTGTCGCTCTTCTTGACCCTTAGAAAGTAAAGCTGAGTATTTTAACTGCAGAGATTCGTGCTCTCCCTGCAACGATGCAAGGTCGCTACGAAGGTTTCTTTCTGCAATTCGTAAAATATTAAAATATTTCCATTTTTGTGAATTGGTTTAAGTCAATTTTCATAAAGTTAATAACGGTGATATTTACCTGATGAAAGAAGGGAAGCGATTTGACCTCGAAGTTCAGATTCAATAGTTCGTACCACGTGGAGATCACTTCTAAGCTTCCTCACTTCAGATTCCACCCTGTCAATAAAAATAGAAACCGTATGAGTCAATGATTTAATATTGTTGTTTCCTTTTCTTATTGCATCACATTTCTTAATGCTAAAGATTTATATCAGCAAATAGTTAGTGGGTATATGGTATATTACTTCAAACAGCAGTCATCTTTTTTCTTTTTCGGTGCCAACAATGCAGCCGCACATGTTGGACACGGAGTTGCATAATGATTTGAATTGTTGTGGTTGGAACTGTTCGAATGTGAGTGGTTTGGAACTGAGTTGCTTTGAAGTGGCGATGTTGTCGCAGACGAGTTGCCACTCGAACTGCTACTATTATGGTTCGAATGGTTATGGTTATTATGATGGATGTTCTGATTATGATGACTTGAAAGAGGTGATGATGAACTGTTGTGTGACGATCCTCCTGCGTTGCCATTAGCTGTTCCTGGTAACTTCCCGTTTTGTGTGGGAATAAGCACCAACTCACCCGAGCTGGGCTCTCGACTCCCATCGCCATTTTCTAGCGATTTCCGTCGGGGAGCTTGGGGCGACTGCTGCTTTTTTACTAATACTGTGCCGCCATTGTTTATCACCTGCGTTATTCATCAAATAAAAAAACATTTTCTGAATATTCTGTCAAAAGATTGTAATTAAACGTTTTAAACAAAGCATTGTGCAAAAAGGGAATTAATACCTCATTATTATTCACCGGTGGTGTGCTGGTTAGTGGTAGAGCTTCCCACAACAACGAATACAGGAGCTCATTCTGACGGGCAACGTCGTTTCGAGTTCGCTGCTTCAATCTAGCCCCTATATAGGACTTCAGTCCAAATCCAAGTGAGACCAAAGGGAATCCAACACTGCAAGGAAGCATTCAAAACCAAATGTTACACCGAGTGCAATGTACATAATAAAATATGCCTCAAAATTGTTTCATATTTCTCAAAGCTTTACCAATGGGCGGCAAGCGGACTTAGTGGTTGTGAAGGAAGAGGCCTTATGCTCTTTCCATCAATGTAGATGAGAGTTGGGAGAAGAAGAAGGGGACCAAGTGGGGTTAAATTCCAACCCACTTGACCCCACACAGCTAAAGAACCTAGTAAGTACAACCACGGGGCCGGTACTACCCCCAAACAGATAACATCCACAGACACCACGATGCACATTAGCAACAAAGCAAATGCCTATAAAAGGTCATACAAAATAGAATTGACATTTAAATTCCCAATCTTGACAATGAACAACACAAACATCTCCCCAGAGCAGCAGCAGTAGAAATATTTTTTTAAATTGGTAAAAATACACTTACAAGTCCTTGAAACTTGTACGCTTCATAGGAGTTATGCAACAGCAAATAAATAGGGTACAGGTATTCCAACCGAAATTCCAAAATGAAATCGCCTCCCATGACGCAAATCCAAAGAAGTATTAACTTGACGTAAACAACCAGGCTGCAAAAGAAAATCATCGAATTGATCGAATTAATGGTGATTGGGTGCATTTAATTTTGGAGACACAACATAGAAGCAATCGCACAGTTGAATACGTGCATTTAAAAAAACATTTTCTATTCCCATTCCCATCAATCTTTTCCAGTTGTAACTATTTTACCTGGTGTAGAAGCCGTCATAAATCTTTGGAATCTTTTTCACGGGTCGACGGGCCTTGCTTGAGTCCACATTTCGCCGCTTCATTCCGTCAGTACCAACTCAAGTACTAAATCCAGTTTTTTCGGAGTTTTCCAACTCGTATTTGAATATATTTCTGAAGAATATATGTAAATCCTTTTTTTATTTAACAATGACGAAAAATCACCGGAGAACTTTTCGATTTCTTTAACAAATTATAATACTATCAATATAGTATGCGATTTAAACGAGATCTCGAAACTGACTCTGATGTGTATAAAACACCCAGCAAGTAACTCAGTTCAGGAAGTATGAAGTACTGTGTATAGTTTTTTGGTTAACTAACAATTATATTTGGCTTGGCGAAAAGTCGTTTTCTAATATCACTCCACTTTACTTTCACCTATCTGCTGTCTGCAGCAGCAGAAGTTATGTTTCGTTTTTAAATAAACTTTCTCCCTTTATTTTTGGGGAGCATTATCACTCAGAATTCCATCTTGCTGCCAAATAACACGTTTAATATCATAGTTTAAGTAACGAAATCCTTTAAACATTAAAGCCATTATAATCATAATTTATCTTTCTTCAGTCCTACTATATAAACGAAACTTAATTACGAATCAACCAGTCTTTCTGTTATCTTATCGCAGCAGGTGTATGCTCGTCTAGAACTATAATTAGTAAACGACCACACGCACACACCGCACAGCGTTTACTGTTAGTTAGCTGCCAGATTAATTCCTTCCGTTTTTGGTTGCGTTAATTTTCCGTTCCGTTTCACTAATTAAGTTGACAGATTGCAGTTGCACTAATATACAATATAATAATAGTGTAGCAGCTCACTCCACAACACAACAGCAATTAAATAAATACTTTTTGGCATTCCCTCATTCTTATCTTCTTCCTCTTTTGAGATTATCTCTGTTTCTTCAGTTCAATTCAGAGAGCAACAACGACAAACAACAGCACAGTTCTGTGATGGACTTAATTTTTTGCACTGTGGTGTTTGTTTTGTTTATATTTTTCATTTATATGCACAAATTATAATCAATGCTTGTTTCTGCTGATGATGACGACGATGCGATGATGATATGACTGCTGTTTTATTGCATAATAATAATAATAAATGTAATCATCACCATCCACCTCCACCACAACGATTTGTATAATTGTGATTGAGAATGAAATGAATGAACATCAATTTTTATAACACAACAACATGAGCTCTGTTTCTGTTTATGTGTCGTCTTCACAAATGTGCAATACAATGTTCACTTAAACAAAAAATTATTATTATTATCAGCAGAGTCAATGCGATTTCTTCTTTAAAATCACTCCGTTCTTCGTTGTTATAAGTGTGTGTATAACCCTTTTACGCTAATACAGCGCAGCAGTCTCGGAAATTATATGTGCATTTAAGTAAGTTTCAAAAGTAGTAACAAGTTAACAACAACAACTTTGCTTCATATTATTGGAGTTTTCTTCTTGTTTCTGTCGTAGCTCTTCTTAAGTTTTACTTGCCTGCTGATAATAATGATTAAAAAAGTGATGATGTTTATGCTCTAGAGCTCTCCTCGGAGGATATTTTGTATCGAATCTTCTTTAAGTCACACACAGTCACATTCATATCATCATTTTAGTGCATTTATCGTGAGAATACGTCCGATCATCTCTCCTTTTCTGTCCTCCTCCGTCCACAGCAATGTTAAAAAATATGCATCTTTCGATTCTATGAACAGCAAATAAAGTAGTTTGTTATGTTATTGTACCGTAATACCAATACCAAAATGCTCGTAATAGAAATAGACTATAGGTAAACTTGTTTTGAGAAAAGCAAAGAAAGGGTGGACGGTATAGTACATTCAATGTACATAAATGCGTATATCACCCGTTTACGTGATAGGGTGATGGGGATGATGATGATGATGGTGGCGTATTTCATAATGTGTATGTGGATATTGTGGATAATGGTGGTATTGGTATCTATGTGGAGAGAGTTGATGGGAGAATGATAAAATATGGCTATCTTTTGTATCCTTTTGTGTCTAAGAAAATAGTAAAAGTGAATAAAATGATGATGAGAAAATCAGATTGATTGAAACAAATCCTTTGTGATATTTTTATCGGGTTAAAGTAAAAGGGTACTTGTTTTGTGAATGTTGATCAATCTATGAAGCTCTTATTTGGTATTAGAAACAATATTGTATTTTATGCAAATTTTTATCCGGCTTCGCTTTCGCTTCAGTCAAATCAAAATGATGGCCAAAAGCAACATGAACATGCAATTTGCATATTTTAATTCCAAGAATGAAACAACGCTGTATATCGAGTCATTTTTACTGCAACGGCGAGCATGCATGAACATTCTACTCTTTGCTTTAATGAGTGATTGCTTAAATTGGGGTAAAGTGAGAACTGAGAAAGAAGGAATTCAATTAGTTATTTTTACAATAAAACAAATCAATTTAAGTAAATCATGACATCCGGTTTCATTTAGTTATTTTAGGTTTAAAGTATGTATATTTTTGACACATGGATTTTCTGGGGATTCAGATTTTAGAGAAGAACTCAATCAAATTCGGCTATAGAAAATAAAATGATTATTAAATTATTTAATTATTAATTAATTATTTAAAACCTTATATTGTATTTGTTGTAGCGAAGCGGTACAATTTTCATTATAATTAATTATAATATTTCCTACATGCCCGCTTTTCCTGACGATTATTATATTATGATGATGATGATGACTATGACTGTGACTCTTGTACCGCATATAACTTGACATAGACTTTTATAGCCATAGACACACGTCAGTACAAGCAGTAAATCAATAATACGTCTCTCACTCAACTTTCTTCCTTGAAATCGAATCGAAATCACGATGATGGGAAGCGTAACATGTGGCTCATTAATACACACACAGTCCCGTCATCGGCATTACGGTATTCGTTTTTATAGAAAGTTTATAGTCTCTATCCTATCAAGATAGTCCATCTCCACAGCACCATCATTAAAATTCCTCATCATCATCATTCAATCCATCCAAGTTAAAGCCTTGAATATTTATATCCAACCCTATCTTTTAGTTGTTCTTTGGCTTCTTTAAAGAATGTTCTAGACGAAAAGGTAATATTGATTAATAAAACAGGCGTTTTCAATAAATTATGCAAAATAGTAGTTGGAGTTTTAATGTCCTTCCTCACTTTTCGAGATAACGCAGAAGAAGAAAGCAAATTCAAGAAAGGAAATACAGGGGAAAGAAGGGAAATGACATGAGGAGCAAGCTGGACTATTTATAAAAACATTGGAGGCTTCATTTCTTCCTTCAATTTATGGTGGCAAAATGGTTAAATGAATGGATACTCTTTTTCTTCTTCGTGTAGAAAAACGATGTTTTGAGCATCATTGTCGTCATCATCATCAACGAGGTTTTTCTCCTCCGGTTGGCGACAGTAACGGAGCAACAGAAGCGGAAGAAGAAAGAATGAAAGTGAAATAGAAAGAAGAATAGATCATCTTGGGTGCCCCTCTCACTCAACACACTATCTATGTAAAGGTCTTTATGCTCTTGTACAAAACAGTGAAACTGACACAACAGCTCTCGACTTTCTTTTCTCCTTTCTCTTCCTCCCTCTTCTCTCCTGCTGCTGCTGTGCTGCTGATGATGATGATGAAAGTGCAGAACCACTAGTTTGCTTCTTGGCAGAGAGAAAGTGAAAAATAATGTGGAGCTGCAGCATACCAAAGCAGCAGCGTACTACTACTCAAATGAATAGAATAGGAAGAATGAAATCGCAATATCACCATGTACGTATGTCTACTACTCAAGCAAACATAAACTTACACGGTTGTATTGTATATTGTCGGTTTTGTTCGGTGAAAAGAAAGATGCTCTTCTGCTGTTACTACGCTGTATTTTCTATTCTATGTTATCCTTGTATGAGCTGTGCAACAACAAAATGTGGAAAGAGTAAAGAGGAAGCGCTCAACGTTCAAGTTTCGAAAGAAAAACGACGAAGTTGGAGTTGCAGATGCTTTGGAGTGAGTGAGAGTGCAGAGGTGGATAATTGGTTGGAGGATGTGTATGTTCCGCTCTTGCTAAACGTTCTTACGACTAGGTTGGTTATTATGGTTTACATGATCATGATGAGAATGAAGATGGGAATGGGAAATGAATGTAAACAAGTGGCTTTCTCTGGTTGCGCTTCGCATTTCTGGCAGAGAAACTCAGCTAAGCTGGTTTTCATTTTTCTTCATCTCATGTAGTACAAATTTGCAATGATGCTACGGAGAGAGAGAGAGAGACAGACAGACGCTCAGCAGATTTTTGCATGTAGCATGCAGTGACTCCTACAGTTGTCTTGTTATATGTTTTGCATGCAAAGATAGTTTAGGAGAAACGGTTTGAATCTTCATGGGCAGATGAGCTTCCAGTCGGATTTGAGTAAATAACAGTAGCTAAATACCCTTAAAATTGGTACGTATGCACTCATATTTTATATTAAAATAACAAGCAAGATAATGAAGCTAATAATAAATTTGAAAAAGTAAATGGAAAATGGATTCTTTCTTATTTTTTAATTTTATTATTTCTTTTTGTTGCTTCCGGTTCCTCCCTCGCGCGACATTGCTTTAAAAGCATCGTACATATTAACCCATATTCTCCAAAAGGCAAACAAGCTAACATGGGCTAGATAAGCAAGGATGATTCTAAAAAAGAAACTTTGTTTAGCAAATTTCTTTAAAACAACAGCCGGACTTTGCATCTCTGCCCTGGATAAGAACTTTCCAAACAACGATCCTACGAGAGCCCAAATTAGCATTTGAATTAACATGATGATTATATCCCATGCAACTCTCGTCTGTAAATTCAAATACAAAATATTTTATTGTAATTTCCACGTAAGCTCTTAAAAGTTAATTTAAGTAAATGTTCATTAGTTATTTTGCGAATTCCCATATTACCCAATAGTCTGTCGAGGATTCTTCATCCGATTTTCTCCAGACTAAACCGTCTTGACTTGTATAATTTAAGTTATCAGATGCATACGAGACCCCCAGGTATAACCCAAATGCAGTTTTAACTCCTCCAGAGCCAAAGATCCAGCCTAAAATTAATTGAAACACTGTCAGAAATCCAGCAGCCAAGTAGACAGTATGAAATTCTCGAGCCTAAAATTTTCAGGAAATATATTTTTCATTAAAAACATTTAGAAAGTTCTGAATAATTTTTAATCAATTTTTTAAATTATTGTTTTCTTCATAAGTTTTTCCTACGCACGACAACGCCAAGAGGTTCTTTTGAATTTGGGTTTGCCATTAGAATTTCTTCTTCTATCTTGCTGTGTAGTGCAGCGTGCAGCTAAAAGAAATTAGGAAAGAGGACTTCTAAAAATAACTTGATTTAGATTATTATCCCTACAACTCGAAACGATGGCGAAGCGATATGATAGATTTATATGTAGAAAAAGACTCCAGTCATTTACATTACAAAAATCATTTTTTATTTTTAGATTTACCTACTGACAATCAAAGATATAGGATCATTGATTGTCTCACAGCAGGTATGCGTCTCATCAATAAATATGCATCATTTCCCTTTGGATGTAAGTCATCGTGAACCAAGAAAAGTCTGTATTTAATGACATCGCATGACAACTAAAATGAAGGTTGTTCTGCATTATATTCGAACAGGAAACGTGTCAAATTACCACTTTCTCCTGCACATCATCTGCACCATCTAATGATGTAGAAAGAAAGGTAACTTCGCCAGCAAGAAATCCGTTGAGATAAGTTTTTGATTATGCATACAAAAAATCTTTTTCTATACGGAATTTTCCTCTGTTAAATGAAATACGCCTTTTATTTAAAATACAAGGAAGGAATCCTTCGCGATTATGATTATGTAGCATTTCAAGAATGATACAAAAGGTTCACTTTACGTAACAATTCCTCTTACATAATAATGTGGAAATAACTGAAACATACGCAGTATGCTTCCAAACTGCATAATTATAAGATGCAGGTACTAAAAAATAATAGGAGGAAGAAGAAGAGCATCTCGAAAGGAAGCTTTGAATAAATACATAAATAATTAAAATAGAATTTTCAGTGGTAAGTTGGAGAAGCAATGCAATAATAGAAGCTATCCAACCTCTTTCTTAATTTTTTCGTTGGATTCTGTTTTATTCTATTCTCCTTATTTATAGCAAGCTGTTTACCACCTTTACCAGCGCATTTCGAAATAAACAGCTGCAGCAATTTCAAGAGATTCGCATGCCTAAGCAAAATTAGAAAACCACTCGCGCAATCCTTCTACTAAATAAGTACGTTTTGTGTAGTTTGTTAGTTTGCATAATCATTATAATACCTATGCAGTTTTTTGTAGTTTTTTTACAAACACAGAAACCGTCATTATTTCGGGGTGACCTGAGATTCTTTTTCAATTTCTTTTTAAACGGCTGCATGCATCGTGCAATGCAGCCCGATTGAAATTTTTTTTTACCATGAATGATCAAAAATTATTTCCTCAGGGAGTAGAGTAGGTGGATATTCTTTTGAAACTTTTGTGTATGCATGAGATGTTTACAGAACATTTTAACAGCTAACAAGCGCCGACAAAATGACTTTTGGCAGCGGCAGGTTGTTTTCCAAGTATGGTTTTAGTTTGCCTGCAGAGGTAGAAGTAAATATTATTCCTGCTTCACCTAGCTAAACAACGTTTTCATTAGTCATCAGTGAGAGTAATTACGTAATTATGTGCTTAAACAGTAAATTAGTATAATGTATGCTTTGATGACCTTCATGGGTTAAAAATAACATCAGAAAACATCAACGGAAATTTTTACGTTGGTTTTAGTTTTGGTTCATATTTCTTTCTCATTTGAAGCTCAGGTCTGAAATTAGAATTGACATCAAGCAAACAACGACGCAGAAGCTGAATCAGTTAATGTTTTTATTTTTCTGTAAAGGATTTTATTGTGACTTAATTATTTTAGATTTTAGTATTCTTGAAAATTTCGCAAACAAGGTACGCTTGCCTAATCAAAACAAAAGTAATTAAAGGCTACTTGTACCAAACAAAATGGAATTTTCAAAAAACCTTTTAATTGTGAACTTGTGTATTTCCATTATTTTTTTGGTGTGTAAAGTTTCATCAGGTAAGATTTCATTTTATGTAAATAAAATATCAATATTTTTAGCCGTAGTATGTGAGCATTTCTTTCGGTTAACTTTACAAAATACGGTTTCAAATTAATTAGAAATGGATCCGTTGGCAGTAAACTTTGCATCTGCTAACTCTGATAAAGAAGGCAAAGGGAAAGTTTCGGGTAACTAACAACAAAAGCATTTTATCAATTTTGTAATAATATGCTATGTAGACTTAATTGGCTTTAAATTACAAAGCAGACACACGTGACTTTTAGTTCGTGTGTTGTTGATGACTCTTGACATTGTTTTCGATTTCAGTGTCATGTAATGGGAAGACAATCACAGGGAAAGGAGGTGTTGCATGCACGTCATCGGCTTACTTTATGGCACCGGCTGGTTTGTCTTTTGCTTACCTAAACCCTTTTTACAAGATCTAATTTAATTTCAATTTTCTTCCGAAACTGTAATTATTACTTCGAAAACGATTTTACACAACAGGTGTGGCGGCATACTCCATTCACCTGCTTATTCCGGGAATCTCGTCTGCTTTTTTGCGTTTTCTTTATTAACTTGGATGAGAAAGAAAATTGAAAATCGCTTTTCCTTGTTATGATGTGATGCGATGGGTAAAGGGTAGCATACAACCAGATGGATGTAAAACGACGTAATAAAGTCATAATTGCTTTGTTTTCAAGTTTCCTTTCTACACTTTATTCAATAAACAAACAAAAACTGTCTAAAAACTAGAAGCTGAGATTTGTTTCTGGAACTCATTACATTTCATAACGTTTCCCTTTATTCATTCAATCTCTCTTATCATGCAATGAATGGATGACTTGACTTTCAATTCAAAGGACAGCCGAACTCTCTTTAGTTCAAGGAAAATGCTATTTTATCTTCATACCTTTCCAAGAACATAATTGTGTGAAGGACAAAATGTAAAAACAACTAAAAAGCTTTAAATGGAATCTCACTTTAGCTTTTAGGATATAAGTTTAAAACGCTACTTGTTTTATCTTTTCACGCTTTTTTAAATTCCCGCGACATATTTTCATCTTCTGTTTTATAAACACATTTTCGTCGAATCGAATATAAAATGAAACCTGTGACCTTGTTTTCTTCCTGGTGTTTAGAATTTTTTTTTTAAAAATGAAGGATCATAAAAAGTGCTTGTTCGGCAGGTACTTAATTACTGCTAAAATGATCACTTGAAATTCCCTGAAGGTGAGCACAAACGTGCGGATTTACTGCTATTTTGTTAGATATCAGGCGAACATAGTCCCATGCACCTTTTCATGTACCACGGATAATCCCCATTAGTAGAACAGTAATAAGATTAAGTGATTTTTCAGATGTGGAACAGTAAAACCTGAAGAGGCTATTGGGAATTTTCTCTTTGCAAGGTGAAATTTATTTTTGATGTATCATTAGTAAAACATATTTCGTACCGTCGTGAGTAAATCGTACGAATCGTACCCCACACATTTGACCTTGCAATTAGCGACACCACTGGCATGACGGTCTTTTTGTCTGTTAATGCAAAAACGAGGATAATGCAGTTTTAGTTTGAAAAAAGGAGACAACAACAAGGGAGCCTGGGAAAGCCATCAAAGTTTAGTTCGTACAGTCATTTCCTGTCTGTTTTCTTTCATCAATAGAAAGTTTAAATAAACAAACATAAAATACATAGCTGGAGAGAAGTTTTTTTTACTACAACTGTTTTGAACCTTTAAACTATTTACAGTCTGTCTCTGTCCTACCCCACAACATCATCATAGACATCATCACATCGTCAAAAGTTTTCTGTTGTTTATTTTATAACATAGGTAATAAAAAGCGGCTCCTAGTTCCTATTTCCCATCTGAAGTAATTAAGTGAAGTTACTGAAGGATAATTAATTTCCATCATAATATTGCTTACGCTACAATCCTCTAGTTTATGTAATTTACCGTTATGTGCTCAACGGATCGTAAATAATTTGTAAACAAAGCCAGGCATAAAATATTAATCAGGTTTTTGGGGAAAGGGAATCCGAGTCCACCGAGTGCTCTGAGTTATTTGATTATTTAAGTCTGGCTCGGCTCGTGCCGTCGTGCCGCTAGCAACTTGCGCGCGACAGTCATCTATAATCTTATCTCATCTCGTATGCATGACAGTAGTAATATGTCACCAAAGTTTTTTTTAGTTTGCTTTTTTTCAAATTCCATTGCATCATCCTATTGTGAATTTAATTTATATTACGAAGCATGAAGAGAAAATATGTGATTTAATGAGAAAATGAGTTCTGTTGACATTTGTACATTGTACTGTACCACTGTCGTTTTAATAATTGTCTAGTGTAAAGAAGCGTAAACCCGTGATGGAAAAATGTATCATTTACTTTCATTTCACTCAATGCCATTTTCTTGTACAAATGAAATCTGCACATATTAATAATATGCAAACCGCCAATTTTCCTATTAAACGTATCTTTAAAAAAAACCTTCAGCAGGATAATACAGATAGACTGTGTACCGTTGAGTAAAATTAATTAAGTACTAAGTAGGTGTCTCTTACAGTAGCAAAGCAGCCCTCCAGCAGAGAGTTTGCCCTTGTCTTATGCAAAGGGTTTTACGAATGAATATTATTGTATTACAATACGAAACGATTTTGTTCTCGACGATGACACATTATCATATTCTTTTATCATTATCATAATATTATTTCGCACAAATAGCTGTAGCAGAAACCCAGCAGGAAATTGGATTTCCTGAAAGAAACTGGTAGGTAGAATCTAGGTAGATAATAATAAGTAGGTAAAAAGTAGCTTGTCATACATATGTGGTGAAAGTTGTGTTTTTGCAATTGAGGTGATTTTAATATAGATTGGATTTGTAATAGGTTCTTTGATGGAAATTTTAAAGCAACAAAAACTCCCCGGTTATAGCATCCATATACATCACATGAATCTTATTTACCTGTGTGCTTATGTTATGTTGAAATATTGATTCTTAAGTCAGTGTGCGTTGTTGTAATTTTCTATCGAACATCTTTCAAAATCGCGTGATTAGTTATTCATTTATTGCTTGTGAGAGAAATTATTTATGTAAAGACTGATTTACTGCCCACGCCACAATAGCAGGTAAGTAAATAGGTACTTGATTTAAGTTTTACGTAAAAGAAATTAAATTTGTTTGTAACATTATTAATAAATTAAATTCATTCGAAGATGATGAAATGATTATCTGGCGTGTGTGGTGGTGTAAAACGGAGCAAATCTGGAATTATACCACCACATATTTAGTTATCAATTAAGATTTTCATAAGGTTTTGCGTGTGTGTAGCTTTTCACTTTCAAAAGTCTGATGTTATGTGATGTAATACACTTTCATTATGTAATAATTATATGCTCACTATATATAGTTATTGCGAGAATTGAGCAATACTTTTTTACTTAACTTGAAATTATAAATTCATGCGTGCATTAACCTTGGGAGTAAAACACGGTGGAAAAATTCTATTTATAGGTAAAAAAAATAAAAAGTAAGTAAAAAAGTTAATTAATGAGATGCCCAGAATACCATTTAGTTAGTAGAAGTGTTTTTTTGTAATTGCATAATTATTCTCTGAAAACTTTCATTTTCATTGTAAATGCTTGTCTCCTACCCACATCTTTTGAGTACTTTGTCAAAAGTAAGAAATGCACGTTTAAAAGTTTTATGAAATCTGGAATAGATACTAATTTGTGATTTTCTGTGAAATGATCTGCAAATAAAATTGTATCTTAAACATTACTGGGTACAATAAAATACACATATTGGGTTTTAAAGAAAAAGATTTGTCATTTAATTGGAAGGGTGCGATGGCCTGATACAACTGTTCATATTATTTCAAAGTAAAAAACAACCATTCCAAGTTACAAAATGCAATCTGTTTGCTTTATTCATATCCTTTTAACCTTCTTGGGCAAGTGTCAATGAGCCCCGTTATAAAAACATTTTTTAAAATTACACTGTTTTGTTTGTTTCTGTCATGTAAATTGTTTATATTGGATAAAGTCTTCTTGCTACCTAATTGGCAAAAACTATTTTATAATAATAAACTGTCGCTGTCAAACAAAAGTTTTTATTTTTACTATTAGGAGTAAATCCTTTCAGCCAATTTCAAGGAATGGGCCTTGAGAATGAGCAAATAATAACGAACAATAACAGAAACAGAACAATTGCATTGAAATGTTTGAATTTTGAATTATTATGCAACCTTATAACAAGGCCTAGTAAAATCCCCAGACGGTTACGTACAGTACGATTAGATTTCCAAATGTTTTAATTGTTCCAAGTATATTGTAACTCTCGAGCACAATTGATGTATTAAAAGTTGTGTTTATATGACTGATTTTGTATGAGCCAACAATTAATAGTTTAATCAAATGTGAGGAGAGAAATCAGATATTATGAAAATAAATTAAATTTTAGTAAAAATATTTTGCTTTCAGGATTTGCTTGATCTAGGATGATCTTATGCCTACTGCTGCAGACTACTGATATAAAAATATTTTTGTCTTCTGTTCCATCAAATAAATCTTTTGAAGGATGGCAAAAGAGCGAAAACAACAATCAATGAAAATTCAAATACGAGTAACTGCGTGCTCAGAGGAAGGTAACCACATTTTGAGAAATAACGTGATTTTATCAAAGTTTTGAAGTGTGTGAAAACCTAAAACGTTATTATGCCGAATCATGTCTCTCATCTCAACCAACCCAATCCTTCTTTTGGTTTTTTTAGAATAATCAAGTCTATTGCAACGCAGCATGAAGTTCTCTTCTGTTATTGAAGAAGGACAATCCTCCGCAAAGCCACAGACCGGTAAATCTCACAGAAAGTTTGAATCAACCGAAGAATTATCATCATTATTATTATTAGAGTGCCATTTCAGTATACTTCAACTTTTACATTTACAATGATCGAATATCATCCGCTCCGCCATGCCATTAAGAAACTTTCGTTTTCGGGTTACAATGCATGCAAAAGCAAAATGATTTATGATAATAACGAAGAGATGATCTATAAATTGCAGCATTACAGTTAAGTACAAGGAAAAGCTCAACACAAAAGCTTCTTAATTACTTTGTAAAAACTTTAAAAAAGAAAGTTTCTCGAAGAAAATATTATTGCGGGAGGAGGAAACTTCTTCCGGACTAGTACATTCTTACTTACAATGTTTTGGCTACACACTGCGGTATTGCGTTGCGTTTTGCGTTATTGCAAAACCAAGAACCAAGCTTTTCTAAGAATCTAAGTGTAAGTAAGTAAGCTATGTGTAAACCGATTAATGAAAAGACGAAGATTCTTGAAGTTAATTACTACTACTTACTCTTACTACAGATAACATTTTTTGCAATATCTGCATGTCTCGTTGATCAGCATGTGACTATTTTTAATTTCAGTGCATAAACCAAAAACCGAAAATCAACCAAAAATTATTAGTATAAGGATGATAATGATGATGATGATGACGAAATACTCGTCGTACTCGTAGGTATATCCTTTGATAAAGAAGATACCTACATAAATACATATTTCATATAAAAGTTTTCGATAAAACTTCTAAATATTTAATTTCACATTTACATTTTTCTCAAAATTACTTCCAATAACAAACTCAATACTACTAATAATGAATAAACGTATAGATATATACAATTTGGCAATCGTCTTTCTAGTAGTCGCAAAAAATAGTTGGCACATTTTATTTGTAAGTTTAGTTCACCTTAAAAATGCATCTATGTTTTGGTGGTTGTTGGTAAATAGGTTATACAGTCTACTAAACTAAAATATTATTCTCGAACAAATCCAGCTCCACTAAAAGAGACTTACAAGAAAAAAATACTACGGAATACAGATTTATTAAGTAAGTAGATTTCAACAGATAGTAAGATGTTTTTCCCACCGCAAAAAAAGCTAAAACACAGACGTAACGGTAATAATATTAATAATAATAGGTAATATTACAGTGCAATAATAATTAAAATTTAGCTGTTCATATTTGTTCTTGTTTACATTCTAATTTGCATTGTTTCCAATGCACATGGCCAACAATGTGATTTGATTTTGTAATTTGAAATGAAATTAAATTGACCAGAGTGAGTTGTTTTGAGCAGAATAAGAAAAGAAGTAAGATGGAAAATGGAATGAATAAGAATATTTGGAAAGGAGAAAATCCACTATTTAAACAGATTAAATTTAATTCCTTTTTCCTTCCCCTTAAAGCTCTTCTCCTCCTCCTCGCTTGCCTTTCTTGGAGGATTTTTTCTGTTTACTTTCCTGCTGCTTGTTATTATTCTTCTGCTTCTTATCAGACTTCTTCTTAGATTGTTGCTGCTCTTGCTTCTTCCCTTTCGAATCCTTATTCTTTCCTCCTTTGTCTGATTTCTTAGATGATTTTTCTTGGTTTTTCTCATTCCCTTTCTGCTGCTGCTGCTCTTGTTTTCCTTTCTTTTCAGCCTTTCCCTTAGGCTCTTTACTTTTTAAATCTGATCCTTTCTTATTTTTACCTTTACCTGATTTTTCATACTTTCCCTTCTTGCTCTCCGAGGCTTCTGCTGCTGTTCCGTCATTTTCTGAATTATTTTCTGCGGAATTTTGTTCTCCTCCTTCACTCGCAGCAGCAGCAGATGAATCTTCCTTGGCTTGGCGTTTATCTTTCTTTCCTTTCTTTCCCTCCTTGTTATTTTTACCTTTCTTCCCCTTGAGCTCTTTCTTGTCCTTCTTAGTTTGTTCCACTTCCTCTGTCGATTCTGCCATTATTTCGATTTCTTCTTCCTCTTCCTTTTGGGATTGCTCATTTTGTGCTGCCGTATCTGCTTCATCTGTTCCTGACTGTTGATCATCACTGCCAGCAGAAGAAGCGTCGGCGGATTCTTCATCCTCGACGTTTACATTTCCTTCTCCCTCCTCAACTTCTACTTCGTTGGCGGAATCTTCTTCATTCGTTCCTTTCGTGTTTTGGACGGCTTCATTGATTATCTCTGGGAGGAGAAGAAAGAAAGAAATGGAAAAACAATTTAAAATTTTAATTCAATTCATCAAATAGTAATTTAGGATGTTTTTGTGTCACTGCCCGTTTTAATTCATTTGCTTTCATCTGTATCTCCGTTTGCTTACCATTTGACGATGCTCTCTCCGCCAATTTCTCTGACTGCTCAGCTGCAACTGATGCTGAACTTAACACAGCCACTGCGCACAAGGACAGCAGAGCCCACGTTAGAAAGTTTTTCTTGAGCATTTTCACTGGCTTGTAGTTATCTAACCTTCAAATTTATAAATAGGGTAAAAAAAATATTGAATTAATTGCTGCTTTGAACTCTATTTTTCATTATATGAAAAACCTTCACATATATTTGTAATTTTAAACATAAATTAAACTTATTCGGTAAAATAATGTGGATTAAAGTAAAAATATGTGTTAAGGGTTCACTACTTTTACCACTCACAGTCTTCCTGGAAAAGTTGTTACGCTGGGTAAATGCTAATTAATCGTTAAAACAGAAGCACTTGTGGCTTTTGTGGTTTTATACTTCCTCGCACCGCACTATTCTATTAAAATTGTTTGAGTTACAAGGCTGGAGAGGAGAGGGAGGAGGATTAGGAGGAATGGAGAAATGTTTTTGTGGAACCACCACTGTACTACTTCTGCCACCAAATTATTGACGAATGAATAACTGAACAACTGAAACTGAGTATTTTCTACTGACTGATACACTTCACATTTATCATCCACATCATACTACACACAAACGCAATCCAGACTCAAATCCAATATCCAGCTTATGTACAACTAAACAGTAGAAGGTTTTGCTGTCGTGTCGTTGCCGAGTTGGATGGAGAGATCTCTAATTGCTCAGCTAATTATATTGAAAAAGATAATAATATGACGGGAATGATAAAAATCGAACACAGAAGGACTCGATATATGTATATGCAACGTTTAGGTAAAGCTACACTTTGACAAGACAATGCAATACGAACGAAGTCATACCTTTAATCTGGAAACAGAATTGTTTGCGTCCACTGCATGCATTGACTAATTCCGTAAACTTTCATTCAGTAATCAATCAGTTAGTAATCTCCTGCAAAAAACCATTCTTATCAGTTTTTTAACTCTACTGCATTGGATATTGGATCAACTGAATGAATCTTTTGAAATGCACACAAAAATATCAAGTACAACAAAAACAAGGATTTTTATACGTGGAAGGAAGACCTCAACAACCGATACGACGATGTTATGTTATCTGAATGACTGAATCAATACAATTATTTTTTAGTTGTTCATCTTTTCATTCTCTCTCTCCTGTTTGATTGCTTACAATTTTATTTAATGTTTTGTATAAGGCATTTTTACCTGTTTAAATGAAGATTCAGGAAAGGGTTATGACATGGCTGGCTTGGTATTATGATTGTGAGGCATGCGGTTTTCATTTATAACAAGAATTTTTATGAATTTATTGCGGCAATTCCACTACTACTGCTGCTGTTACATACTAGCTATATAAATGTCAGAAGATGATAGTGATGATGACCCATAAAATAAATAATTTTCATTATCCTACCGTGGCAGCTCACAATTCATCCGTTGGTTAAGGTTAAACAGAATTACAGTGGCGAATGAATTCATTATTTGATAAGGAAGGAAAAGCTCTTTCACTGTTTATCATGTAAAACTACCTAATTTCTGCATAAAACACACATTCCCATAATATCCCTCCACCTATTACATTACATGATACATAATCCTCTTGAGCAATTGGTTTTTTGCTGGAAGCTGAAGCTTGTAATAATGAAGATGAATAGAAACGGAAATTGTTTAACATAGTAATAACATGTGGGCGCCGGAAACCTCCAGTTTCGAGTAATTTTGGCTTCTTCTTCTGCTTGCTGGACAAAGTTCAATTCATGATCATCATCATCAGTTCACCGGTTCAATAGCTTAATCTTTTAACATAAGAGAAGTGGTTTCAATCAATTTCTGCATAAAACACACATTCCCATAATATCCCTCCACCTATTACATTACATGATACATAATCCTCTTGAGCAATTGGTTTTTTGCTGGAAGCTGAAACTTTTAATAATGAAGATGAATAGAAACGGAAATTGTTTAACATAGTAATAACATGTGGGCGCCGGAAACCACCTCCAGTTTTGAGTAATTTTGGCTTCTTCTTCTTCTTCTGTAGGCTGGACAAAGTTCAATTCATGATCATCATCATCAGTTCACCGGTTCAATAGCTTAATCTTTTAACATAAGAGAAGTGGTTTCAATCAACATCAACCAAGGTGACTCACTTCAATTTACAGCGACTCATTGTATGTACAGATATTTTTCAATTATTAACGAATTTGAATGAAGGGAAAAGCCAGAGAGAGGTAAAATGAATTTAGCCACTGCTCTACTCTAGCACATTGGTAAAGAGCTTAAGCAAACAGAAGTACCTGTGGGGTCAGTAGTAGCAGCATCAGGAATAGAAGGGTTGAAGTTGTTTTCATTTTCCTTTACTGAATCAGAATAATTTATAAACGGTGGGAACGGAAAATCGACAAATGTTAATTCTCACATGATGATGAGATGAATATGAGAATGTTTATTATAGCCCTTTCTCCCCCTCTCGCATAAAATAATTTTAGGGTAATTCATACAAATTTTAATCTATTTTGGTAAGTAAAATGAGGTTCCAAATAACACACTTCCAGAAGAATTTGTTTGTTTAACCATTCACATTAGATAATTCTGTGCGTAGGTATTTGTAGAGTTGGATGGAAGAAGAGAAATAAATGATTCCGTGCTTCAATTTAAGCCGGTGGACTTTTGTGTACGTACGTAATGCATCATGCAATGCATAGGGTATTATTCACAAAGTAAATTCATCACAGTCAGTAGAGTAATAGTAGAACGAGCGTTATGACATGACCAACGATAAGTTTTGCTTTTGTAGCAGTACTTAGCAAGAGTAAAGTAAAGAAAGCTTTTGGCTTGAATTGACTTTGAGTGATTAAAACATGACTTGGTTTGGTTTGTTGGGGCTCTCGCTGGCTCTAACTCTTTCTCTGTTTAATCTGTTTTGACGATGACGACTGACTCACTGCTACTGCTGGAAAACAGATGGATTGGATGGTTGACAAGCGGAGTCTTTTGTTTTCATCATGCATTATAAATATTGTAATATAGTTTCATTCTTCTTGGTTCCCTTTCTTAAACCTTTAGCTTTACTTGAAAACTTATCATTCTTTGTTTATGATAGTAGTGATTGACGTCATATAAGATGGCTTAAGCTGTGTGTTGCTATTTTATTTCCTCAAATGAATAGGTATCTAAAGTAAAAAGCACGCATCAGCATGGTATATTACAGAATATTATTTCAAGCAAGGAAAAATGAACAAAGTCATTTTCTAAGTTTGGCGTGTTTCAGTTTTTTCTGTATTTCTGCACCAGATTGATAATAGAAAATAAACTTTTAGTGTAACACAAGTAAAATGTAGGAAAACATTGAAGCAATAGTTCAAAATTGTAACGGTGGCGGTATCGTAGTTGGGAATCGTAATAATAAAATCTAACATTTTTTGTTGGGGAATTTCAATTTTCGATCCGCTTAGGTATGTCTGTAATAAAAGTAAAAAAAAATGAAGCAGCTTCTTGGAAAATATAATATCATTGAGCCTTACAGATTTGGCTCATATGGCATCAATTTAATAGAATCTTGCCTACAACAATTGTATTAGGTTACTAATATTATAATCTTTTCCAGAATTCATTTTGTACCGCAGGATATTGAAGGAATTTTTCAATTTGCATTGGGATTGTGAAGAATTTCTCCAAAAAAAACGCTTAAAATGCACCGTTCAAAAGAAACAATCTGTGTCTTACAATCTCTTGCAGCAGAGCTGCTGAATATGTATAGTAAAAACCGTCATATATTGGAATCAACAGGAGGCAAAAAACTATGTCACGAAAATTGCAACGTTTAGTTTAAAAAAAACTTTTTAACCTGCCTACTTATAAAAGTTTTCCTTGAAAAGTTTTTGGAATAGAAGTAGTGCTCACCCAGTCAGTAGTCAGTAGTGCATTGCTTGCGTCATTACATATTATTACGATTTACCAAACTTTAAGAATTCTTGGTTAAATAAACTTCGGAAAAGTTTGTCTTGTAAAACTGCATAAAAAATATTTGATTACGTACCAATTCACGGCTTGTGGAGTGTTTTTTATCCACTTGACTTGTTATTGTTGAATGATTTTACGTTTGCTCGTGTTGCTATAAGCTTAATGCAAAGTATTTATCAGCAACAAAACTAAATTACATATATAATAATTTTGCTTAAAAAATTGATATGCAATGAATGACTGTGATCGTGATAATGATAATGCCCAGTGAACTATGGAACAAAGATGAGCACTATAATGATGTTATTTGAGAGGCTGTCCTATCATTAATCCAATCATATTTCATTGAGCAAATGGAAATGGGAAACGATCTATAACATCAAATAATGAGCTTCGATAATAACACCTTATACAAAAATGCAAGAATCATTCATAAAGACATTTTACATGGAATTGTGATGATAGGTCGTAACAAGCTCGTATTTTAACCGTATTAAATTCTATATTAAACTTAAGTATGATTTGATCTGATTTGAGCATCATCTTTGTCCTAAAGAAACGCATGATCCTTTCTGATTTTGTATACTTTTGTTTTTTTAATTATATACGAGCCATTTTAAAGCAAAATTTAAAATTGGGTCTGCATCACAGAAATATTTCCGTTTAAATTACAAAATGCATTCGTGTTTGTTCTTTTGTTCATTATCATCAGACCACGCCGCGTCCTTAATTTGATGTAGCTTATTGGAGAATGGAAGTAAATTCATTTTAAATTAGTGAAAGATAATAATGAGATTAGTTACGGTAACAGGAAGTGGCGCGGCTTCGAATTAAAAAAAATAAAGTTGGAAGATTCCTAAAATTGATCAACAAATTTTGCAAGAACAGGAGGGACTAAAGCTATGATTAGTTTACGTAATATAAAGCAAACAGTAATTAATAATCGAAATCATCAAGAAAGACCCACGTCATTCAAATTAAAGTACATTCCTATATACCATGCGTCGCTACCCTACATCCTGCAAATAAGTACGGTCCCTAGTCCTATAATTCATCCATTCATTCATTCATTTATAGTTGAATGGAATGGATGAGGACGAGAGAACATTCATAATACCTATGTACAGCGGATGATGAATTTGATTTTAATT
>JAHZNJ010001302.1:0-10105 GCA_027744475.1 Lepidocyrtus cf. sotoi NNG-2020 | reverse complement strand
CAAGTGTAAAAGAAGAAGCAACGGTAGAAGAAATCCAGGTGGATTGATATTTGAAGATGAAGGACTAGTACTCTCCGCAGTGGATGATGATGATGACGACGATGACGATCACGAAGAGGATGACGAAGCAGACGACGGGTTTGACGATGAGGAGGGTGCCGTTGGAGGTATGGCACTGAAGCCATCACCGCAAAATATTTCTAGAGTCACCAGCCAAGCCAACTCCCTTCTGGAAATTCAAAGGAAGGTACTTGACGAATGCTTATTTGAATTTTACCATTTTGTTCTTGTTCACTCTGATGAGTTAAGCCGTTCTACACGAATTCTCACCCGGAATTTCTCTTCGTTGGGAAATAATAGATTATCGAAAAATTGGAACGAGAGCTGAATGCAATCGGAGAGCATGAAGACAAATACAGGTCAGAAGTTTTAGAAATCTCCAAAATGAAAGAGGAGTTGGCCGAACGAATGAAAGGAATCGTTTGGATAGTTGCAAAGGAAGCCGAAAAGAAGAACCTCACTGATTGATAATGATGATTGATGATGCTGCAAAATTATTGGGGCATTCTGAGACTCATCATTATTAGATTGATTTGATTTGGGCTTATGCAACTTCGCTAAATAAATCGCAACAATTATCAAAAATCAAATCTTTATAATAGCAAAATGTTATATTATTATGTGCTGTGATAGAAAAATAAAATATTATGTAATAGAACCATTCAAAACTAACTGTATATTAATGTGAATATGTACATGAAAAAGCAAGCGCAAGGTAAGTGGTACTACCTTGCATTTTATTTTTTTTTGCTAATTGAATGAATCCATTCAATTTTAGCAAATTCAATTACTGTAATATTTTTGCTTCTGCATATGAGTTTTACAAATAAAATATTCATCAGTCGGCAGGTCGGCTTTAACTCATTCCTATACTACCTTTTCAATTACGGTTACGCTTGATGAATACAAAGAGCGCATGCAGCGCAGCGTTTCTGCATTACGTGTAAATTGAAATTCATTTTCATTGTAGGAGGTACAAGGTAAGTATATTGTATATTTATTGTTGTGAGTATCTTTAGCCATTTAAGTTGGACTTTTGGTCTGGTTTGGTTAGCGATATTTCTTATTAATGAGCTTTAAGTGGAGTGGAATAAGGTATAAGCATTTATCTAATTATGATTCCTTATTCTTTCCCTACCTAATTAACTGTTGCTGATTAAATGAAGCGAGTTAAGCTGTCATTATTATATCTCGCGTAGAATTTTCTACCATTATATTGTTGTTCTGTCATGTCATATAATTTATAGAAGTCAAATGTTTGTCGGTTGGTTGGCGAAACATAGTTGTCTACTTTGAGGTTATAGTGGGACTGGGAACGAATCCCTATATTGAATTTTTAATATTCATATTTAAAACAAAACATAATCCGCGTCTCATACCACTTACTAAGAGCAAAAATTATGCAGCCGCAAACAGCTACCTCCGATTTTCAGTCGATAATCTACCGGAAATCATGCAGTCAGTCTTCAGCAGTGGATTAATTGGTTTATTTTGCTACCTACATTTAATCATGCTTGGCAAGCAAAAGTATATTTACCTATATTTGTCTCTACCGAAAATCATGCAGTCAGTCTTCAGCAGTGGATTAATTGGTTTATTTTGCTACCTACATTTAATCATGCTTGGCAAGCAAAAGTATATTTACCTATATTTGTCACGTTGTGAGAATTTTCTTGAATGAAGTTCTCGCATACTTCACATAAGCTAAGATATAATTTCTTCGTATTTAAAAAAGGAAGCGTTACATAATCCGCTGAGACAATCAAACAATTAATTTCTATAAGATTGTTTACCCCTATTCGTGTGTATTCTTTCATCTGAAACTTTCCCTTTTGACAGAAGTACAAATGAATTAATGAATACTTCCTTTAGGTTTTTTGCAAGCGTGAGCTCTCCATAAAAGCAGAACGAAGGAGTTTGCTTCGTCGACTCGGCACTTTGTGCTTACTTGTGAATCGTTTTTGAGGAATTCTAGACGAAAAATGAAGGAAGACACAGACATGCAGCATAAATATTTTTCTGTCTAGTATGCAAAAATTGCAGCGTATATGGTTTGTTCTGTTATATGCTCTTGTTTAACAAAGTATTAGCAATACTCCTTCTACTTAATTTCATATTCAATTTTGGGGGTTTCTGCCTCGAGGGATTAAGTGCATGCAATACATAATATGGTAAAACGATACGGTTTTTTGAAGATCTCTTCATCATGTAGCCAAAATAGTAACTATCATATCATCATTGAAAAGTATCCAATGCTGTAGCAAACACACAAACATGTTGTAAAACTTGTAAAGGCTGCGGCTGTTGTGGCTGTATTTCGAAATTACTTTAATATGTGTAGTGCGTGTCCGGACTTTTGGCGACCGGACATTTAGCGACCGACCAACATGTTTTATGAATGCCCCTGCTTTCACCGAATCATTCCCCACCGTTTTCACCAAAACCATCTTAACCGCTTTCACCAACATAACTTCAACCGCTTTCACCAACATAACTTCAACCGTTTTCACCAAAACCTTCTTAACCGCTTTCACCAAGATAACTTCAACCGTTTTCACCAAATCATCCTGAACAACTTTAACTGCTTATATTTGGAACTGCTTATGTGTGCAATCGCAATCCGTAAAACATCAAATTTGAAGCGACTTGTATTTGCCAGAAATCGCTAAATGGCGGAGTTATTAACATTTAATTGATCCAGGATTTCCTTATTTAAGGAAGGTTAGGTTAGGTTAGGTTTGAGAAATGTGGAAATAGAATCCGCCGCGATTGGATCGTGTACAGGGTGCATTGACGGTAAGACTTGGGCAGGTTAGGGCTCGAAGAGCCCTAACCTGATCAAGTGTTACCGTTAGGATTGGTGAATTAGCATGTCAGTCTATACATTGGTGAAATCGCTTCACCAAGTATTGGTGAAAGCGGTTGACGATACTTTGGTGAAAGCGGTTTATGATGTTTTGGTGAAAACGGTTGCCGATACTTTGGTGAAAGCGGTTTATGATGTTTTGGCGAAAGCGGTTTCACCAAAGCATCATAAACCGGATGCTGATGATGATGCTTTGGTGAAAGCGATTGATGGTACTTTGGTGAAAGCGGGGGCGTTCATGTATCATGTTTTTCGGTCGCTAAATGTCCGGTCGCCAAAAGTCCTAAACTCGTGTAGTGATCTTTTACTCTTTTGCTTAATTTGCTTTACACACATCCTGTTTTAGCTAGGGCTATGCATTAAAAGTTTGCGTGCAGAGATGAGAGGAAGGAGAAGTAAAAAACTAAATCTCTCTCATCTCTTTCATGATGATTGTTATACTGAAAGAATCGTTACAAGATACCACAACAATACTTTCATGTACCTACCTTGCCATCATCATTGCAAAGCGTTATTACTTCTCTGTAGTTATTATGCTGCTACATACGGCAATCTGCTCACCTTAACATCATAAT
This sequence comes from Lepidocyrtus cf. sotoi NNG-2020, assembly GCA_027744475.1. Lineage (NCBI taxonomy): Eukaryota > Metazoa > Arthropoda > Collembola > Entomobryomorpha > Entomobryidae > Lepidocyrtus > Lepidocyrtus cf. sotoi NNG-2020. The sequence continues at coordinate 6,604 of JAHZNJ010001302.1, read as the reverse complement.
AATCTCAATCTATCTCTCTATTCCCATAAATCCCAAACTCAATTCTTATTCACACATACAATATTATTGCATGCGATGATGATAATAATATGATTGCATATATCCCATTTAGCTCTTGCTTGCTAACATTTTACATTAAACCCCACCTTATGTTTACCTTTATGATTACTAGACTAGTGTCAGGACAGGCGGATTAAACCATCACAACATCTTTCAATTTCAGTCATCTTCAAGATCAAATCGAGTGAAGATGACTTCAACCAAGGATCATCTTTATAACTTCAACAGATTCGTGCGATTCATCATCAGTACGACACGACATCATCATAATATACTATATTAAATTAAATAACACCACACCACCGTATTAAGAAAAGCGAAGGGAGATTTTCTTTAAAGATTTTAAACAATCATCGCCATCATAAGAAAAAGAAACAAGTATTAAAAAACAAGCAATACCACTACCTACAATAATACCGCCGAGACTTACCTTCCCTTTGATTACCGATAAAAAGAAAAGGTAGAGGAACGAGGAACCCACTTGAGCTTGAGTTTACCTTCTTCTGCAATTTCTGCCTTTTGCAACAACAAACAACTCATTCACTCGCACAAAGCATCAAGCAGCAGCAGCAGACACTTGTTTGATTGAATTCATTGTTGAAGATAAAGAAGTGTGTGAGTTTTATGTGTAGTACTATGTTCGAGGATGAAGAAAAGTGTTGTTGACCTACATACAAAATACGCGTTTTTATAATTTTATACGATAGCTAAAAAAGAAGACGAGAGAAGAGGATCGTGTAACACTTTTCCCTCTTTTCTGCTGCTGATTGTTGAAGTGTCTGTCTTTGTATTGCAAAGGTAAATTGCAATAATTGCAAGTGAGTTGAGGTAAAGTTAAAAGCACGAGCATGAGAAATTAAAATTTTATAAGAACTGAATGGAATTGAGCGGTTTTATGAATAGTGAAGAACTAATGTACGAATGTGTTTAGTTTCAAGCTTATATCAATTTTTAAAAATTAGGTTTAATGTTGGTCAGTAGTAAAAAAGGTGAAGTGAACTTTTCATTGTGGTGTGGCTCTGGCTGGTTGGTGGGTGATTTTTTTAGACAGAGAGGGAAGGAAAACAAGAAGGAAATCATTTTAATGTTTTTTGGTGGTTTGTTTTTTCTTTTTTCAGGAAAAAGTGAATTTTTGAATTAAATATTCAATCACGAAATGAAATGACTTACTCAAAGATTAAGATGGAAGTCTAATAGTCAATCAAAAGGATCAACAACAACATTTTCTAATCATTTTTACTGCCATATTGGAATTTAAGTGATATTTAAATCAAGATGCCTTCGCCAGTAGTGGACTCCCAAAGTAACATCAGGTTCATAGCGCCATTCTCAAGGAATCTAACGTCTCCGTATGATCCGGTGCTAGATCCACCTTACTTGACAGTTTGGGAAGTAGAAAAGTTCTCATTGGATTATTGGCGTGTGTGGCTGGGAGTTAATTGGACATGGAGTGTTTACATTAGTGCGATTTACCTGACAATTATATTCGGGATACAGCTGTGGATGAAAGATCGAGCTCCATTAGCGCTACGGAAAGTTCTCACCGGCTGGAATTTCTTGTTGGCTGTGTTCAGTTTTCTGGGAACGATTAGGACATGGCCGGAGATGGTTTATATACTGGGATATAATAACGAAGGCTTCTTTCGAGGGTTTCATTTGAGTGTTTGCCAAAGGTTGATGAATTCAAATATTAAATGTTATGAAATTGCATTGGTTTTTAATATTATATTTTTACAGTCAATAAATGATAAAATATGCATAATATTTTCAATTGTTTATTTACAGAGACAACCATAATCAGGCTTCTGCGTTTTGGGGACTACTCTTCACCCTTTCCAAGGCTGTTGAACTTGGCGATACGGTCTTTATAGTGTTGAGGAAACAGCCCCTTATTTTTCTGCATTGGTACGTTTAAAAAATATATTTTTTAAAGTCTTCCTGTCAACTCATCATCATGTGCACTGTGCACTTCCACTACCATTTTATCACTTTACCCTTGACCCGATCTAGAGTAGCTCTTTCCTTCCTTCGTCAAGTGTAATTTAAATCATTAACTTGAATTTATTATTAAAAAATATGACTAATGTGAGCAGCCGTGTGCAAAAATGCACGTGGGTCATTATTTCGCGTTATATGATCAGTTTCGTTAACAGAATTGACTTTAAGTGACTCTGACTGACGAACGATGATGTCACGTCAGTGAAGCAGCAGTGGTTAGTTAGTCATTTATGAGTTTATGCTCCAAAGCACTGCTGCTCTGAACAGGTTCAGAATTACTTTATCAACATGTCGTCGGTTTCTTGCAGATATAGCTTTACTGCCGCAATTAACTTGATAATTGTATATATCCATTTCCACAACTTCATTTCTTGTATATAATTAAGAATTTGTGTGAACGAGCGTTAATTGTCATCATAATATTTATGTTATATTATTGTTTTCAAAGCTCAAGGTAGGATTAAGATTATTGTATCGATAACGGTATTTCATTATGAAGTTTGCAGATTTAAAAAAATAGTTATAGAATTTCAGAAACGATTTCTTTCTAGTAGTTAAAACTGCAACGCCAAGCTTAGTTAGTACTGGCCTAGCGTGATAAACACTGGTTTTCTTCAAGGTCTTTCAATGATAAATACTACATGTAGGCTACTATAAAAAATGCTATTAGCCTAGCCTATTGTTTTATTATTTGCAGAAAATTATTAGCTATTTACAACTATAAGCTACAAATCTTTATACTATTATACACTGGAAAATTATAGCAGATGGCTTCACGCTTGAGCTGTCATCATAGCCTGGTTAGGTTATCTTTTATCTTCTTGTGCTGCGCTAGCGTAATAATTTAGCGTTTTAGCTTCTCTGTTACCTTTTTCTTCTTCCATGAAGTGAAATGTTTCCAAACCTGAATTCCCATTCCAGTTTTAACACTTTTAAGAATTTTACGCTTCATGAAATGTAATTGCACTGAACGCTGTGTGAAGAACAGTTTAGAGAGACAACGAAGGCGAGCGAAAAGCGAAAGCAAATTGAAAAACTGTTTAATCAACAATTTATGTGATCAAACCCAAGCTATAATCATTATAGTATTCTAAAACGCGTGAATCCGGCTTTTATTTTGAAGCTTTGATAGAATTCAGTGCTATTTTTTGCACCCTTTCTGCCGTGTGAATTAAATAATTACTTGGATGGAAAATGGAAAAGTCGTAATTCTGAAATTTTATTTTTAAATCACAGTCTCTCCGTATTTCGGTTCCACGGCCAGTTGCAATGCTCATCACAACTCTCCAACTGTCCCAAATGATTGTAGGAGTAGTCGTAAACGTTTATGCGCTCTACGTGAAGACTCAAGGAGTACACTGTCTAGTGGAATCTCAGCATATCAACCTAGCCCTTATAATGTACGTGACATATTTCATCTTATTCGGAAACTTCTTCTACAGAGCTTACTTTAGCAGGAGAAAGAGGATGCTGGAGAAGTTGAATGCCAACGGAAATGCTAAGAAAATTTCAAACGAGAAAGCAGTGTATGGGAAAAAGATTGATTAAATTTTTCGTTTTCCCAGTATTATTATTGAGACTTTAAGACTTTGAGTGATGTTGAAGCAATAATGAGAGAGATTGTTAGTAGTAGCTTGCTAGTTTGTTAACTTAACCTGCGTGTAAGAAAATGTTAAACTTTATATTATGTTTAAGTAAAACGAACAAAAGAGGAAGCAGATTCAAAAGCTTGTATATAATATAATTCATAATTCCTAATATATTTAGAACCATATATCAAAGATTTTGTAGCTTTATTGCTGCTATTATGTAGTACTTGATTAGTTTATTAAATTAGGCCTTAATATCTAATTTTGAGATTGTACGAAAATGCTGTGCAATATCGTGGATCGTATCAAATCTTAGAAATCCTATCCTGCTCAAATGGGACTGTGTTTCATTGTTCAGAAAGAGGCTTTGATTTTTTGCTTATCTAGTTGAAATATAATGTACTATGTACTGTTTCATAAATAATTATCAAATGGTGTGAAAACATTTCTATTAACTTGGTCAAAAATGTATTTATTCAGCTTCTAGGCTTTAATCAAGCCTGTTTGAATTTAATTTTAAACAACAAAATTAATTTAGATTTAGTTTAATTACCCATATGTATTTCGTATACTAGTAAACTACAATTACATAATATTATTATGTTACGTTTATTATTGGAAAAGGAACTCTGCTCCATAGCTCGTAGTTCTTTAGGATATTACAAATATTTATTGTTACGTTAGACAATTGATGAGATTATTATTGTATTTGTTAAGATTACTGGAAAATAAATAAAACGCTAATATAGTAAAGTGACTGGAGCACGAATGTAAGTAAAAGATGTTTGTTTCAAGTTTGTTTAATCAAATAAAAATTGAACGGAAAACTAGAAATTAAAAATTAACGACGAGTCGAAACCTCATTTTGGTTATTGTTGGCAAAAAAATAATAGTAAAATGGTTGAACTTCTTATAAATTAGGGGCAAGTAGGTGTGGCAGAATCAAAATGTTCAAGTTTGAATTGAAAGCAATCCAATTTTGAAGTTTCAATTCATTTCTCAACCTAAAAAATGTACGGAAGTTTATTACTTCATTCTCAATCTTAATAGGTAAAGGTACGAGTGGCCATGTCACAATTTTGAATTATAGTAGTTAATCTATTTTATTGTTAATTTTCATAATCATAATTTTTAACTACTTCAGAAAAACGAAACGAGCATCTGCACCTGACAATCATTGCCCAATATCTATTGATTTTGATGACATGATGCATTATGCATGAGAAAGAAAAACTAGACTGCTACCTAAATGAACATCCTCATCATCATCAACAACAATAACCTTTTACGTATCGCCTGTGATATGTTGCGCTTTGACATTTATTCCTCCTCGACTCGACTCCTTTTTATCCTAATCACATCACAATCCATTTGTTTGTTTATCGTTAGCTTGCACTTATTCGGATCAGTCAAATTATGTCAGAAAAATTAGCCATGCTCCTTAAATTATTTATGAGCAAAGGCAACAGAGCGGCTTCAACAACATCCTCAAAAAAATCATTCGTTTAAACGCGAAATGACAATAAATTTAACGCGATCGCATGCAACTGATAAAGCGGCAGCACAGTAATATCAATATCATTTCTGCACTATGCAGTAATGCACACAAACACCACGCACATTTGCAGAGCAGTCGAGCGAGCTCTTAAATTTGTATCATTATTCGCTAAATTAAATATGCAAATTTTCCTTCACAATACTCTAATTTGTTCATTCCGCTACTGAATTTAAATTGACCTATTTCGAATTACAGAAAAGGCGAAAATGACGAGATTGCAGCAGGTGTCTACATATTTAAAATTATTTATAGTGATATAACAATTAATATTAATGCATAACTGGTATGTATAAATGTATGACCTCGTCATCTTGCCAAACAAGTAAATAATGAAATGAAGTAAAAAAAATACTCAATGGATAGATACTGAAAAGAAATCGTAAAAGAGTTGTATAGATCGAAGAGATATCCTGCATAATACGGTATAGCTCAATATGGATGTAGTAAAGTTGTAAATGTAACTTGTAAATTTGTAACTTTTTCCTTGCCACTTCTGTTTTGTTACACAATACCATTCATATAAACGAATTTATTGGCTTCCTCTCGCTTCTGCTCTTCCAAAAAAAACTTCCAGACAGCACCCCTCTTGTAAAAAAGTCACATAAAGATAATAAACATAACAATGCAAACAAATTTTTTCATCATTTTTTCACCCTCTCTTCTCGCCTTTATTCTCCATCTGCATCTGCTGCTACTGCTACTCTATGAAATCAACCCTATTGCGTTGCTGCAACTCTTGCGAGCTTGCTTGCATTGCAACCCTGTCTAACCTCAAACTCCACTTTTCAACAGACTTCGGTCTAGTACTACTAAACAAATCCAAAGCTTAATTCTAAGTTATTATTTCCATCTTAACTTTAACCCATAACGAACCCTTCCAAGCAAAATCCGACACGTCAGAACAGAAGCTTTGTTCACAATACGTTGTGCGTTATGGCTCACAAAACTCCAATCGATTTCTTTTCTTTTCCTGCACCACCACCATCACATAAGCAGCAAAAACAAAATGCAGCAACATATTCGTTACTTACAAATATCGATCTTCCCTATCAACCTAATCATCATCATCGTCACCCACCAACAAACAGAAATATCCAGGCAGAATAATATTATGATATATTCTCCAATTGAATGCGCATGACACAAAAAATGTGTGTAGAAAAAAGTAGTAAGTCTTCTTCTTTAGGTACAATATGCACACGAGCTCAGGCTTGAATTCAAACTGGGGAGACTACTCCAGTTTCCTCCTAATAAAATACACACTTGCTTCTGTGTTGCTATGAATTTGAAACACAATTCCAGAATTCTAGTCTAGACGAAAGGGGAATGCAATGGAAGTGGAAGTCTTCGTATACCGTGTCCATACATATAAATTTAGGCATTATACAAATACGTTTTT
>JAHZNJ010001301.1:0-13897 GCA_027744475.1 Lepidocyrtus cf. sotoi NNG-2020 | reverse complement strand
AGTATTCCTCCGATCATGATCTGAATAGGTCAGTCTAAATTTCATGTGAAAATCAGTCATAAATAAATCCAGTTCAAATTCACTTCAGTCAGAATCAGAATTAGAACTCACAGCAGTAGTATCGAAATAAGAGAGGGAGAATATCGAAGTAAAACAAAAACAAGGCAAGGACATTTGAGAAGATGAGCCATAGCTAAACCCAACCAAGAACTAAGTTTAGGAAGGGTAAATTGAGCTCAGTCAGTACACATTTTTCAAGCTCTTCTCGAGTAAATTACAAGGAAAGCATATTGGATTACACGTTGTTGTTGTGCTACTCATCGGATTAAAATCGTAGTGAAATGATAATAGTGCGAGCGAAAAGAGTAGCATGTAAAAACGTACAAACGTAGCATATTTACTCCATAAATTTGATAAATAGACAAGTTGACCACATCCCAAATGAAATCAGGTAGCTGGTGAAGCTATGCTGATACACGAAGATATGAAAAAGGCTTTTTTCTCAAGAGCAGCAGCAGCAGCAGCTTTACTCACTCACTCGCTAACTAACTTTAATGTCTAAAAACTGCCACAAGAAGAAGTGAGCAAGTTTAGTTTGAGAAGAAATGGAAAGAATGAAAGAGAGAGAGAGAGAGAGATTTCTATTAATGAACCATTGACATGGAACGAAAAGCAGGCAGGCAGGTAGCAGTGCGGCTGTCGAGTCCACACAAGCTGCCAACTAACAATTTGAACAAGTGCAATGGCTAATTTTGAGATTGCTACTGTGTTACATACTAATAACCAGCGAGGAGAGAAACAAATAAAAAAAAGTTACTTAAAGCAAAAAATATACATATTATTCTGAAATCTCCACTTCTCCCAGACGTACTCTCAACAAGTCAAGACTTTACTTTGTAACTCAACTCTTTACTTACTTATTCCACTGCTTCTTCTACTTCTTAGCGCTTGCAATTATCATTTCAACCTTTTTAGATTCGGAAAAATATGAACAGGCAAAAAATGAAAAAGTAGTAGCAGACGAGAGGACGGAAAGATATACGAGAAAGGATTTGACTTTTAAGAGAGAGAAGAGTAGCCGTCTCATTACATGATTATGAATGCGTGATGATGATAATGATGATATATTTTCAAGAGAAAAAATCATACTTGCCACTACTCTATTCTACGTAAAAAAAAGTATAAAAATGGAGACTTTTGACTTCCTCGTATTTGTATTCTCTGTCTCTCTTTCACAAAGTTAGTGGTAGTAATGCTTGATTATATTATAATTAATAAATAATGTTTACATGAAAATCCCCTTCTCTGCTTTTTCATTGACTTTTGACTTCTCTTCCTCGTATTTGTATTCTCTGTCTCTCTTTCACAAAGTTAGTGGTAGTAATGCTTGATTATATTATAATTAATAAATAATGTTTACATGAAAATCCCCTTCTCTGCTTTTTCATCTGATTAACTGACTTTAACTTTATAAATATTTTTTTAAGAAACGGAGAGAGGGAGAAGGGGGAGCACAGTAGCCAAATCAAAATAATAAATGATCTCATAATGGTCAATATAAGCAAATTATAATGAAGAAAGAAATGGAGGACATTTAAGAGCCTGAAGGGATCTCTACCAAGCCAAGAGAAAAACCAAGGTAGTAGTCGTGATTATTACGAGCTTTCATTTTATTACGTATCTTTTGCATATTATGAACAAACTGATTAAACTTTTTTTTATTTCTTCCTTTCTTATTAAAGAAGTGCAGAAGCCGTTTGGTTTAGCTGTTGTTGTGATTGTACTAATGTGAGGAGGTGAGAGATAAAAGAAAACACAGTTTTTATATCATATTCTCTTGGTTGGTGGTTTGGGTATTGCTGTTGATGTTGATGGTTCGATCTCGATTCGATGGCGGTGATGGTGGTATGGTGGGTTGTCTTAGGTCTAAATTAAGAATTATTAATTTTTTCTTTTTTATACAAAAAAAATTGTTCGAAACGTTGGTTTGATCTCGATTCGATGGCGGTGATGGTGGTATGGTGGGTTGTCTTAGGTCTAAATTAAGAATTATTAATTTTTTCTTTTTTATACAAAAAAAATTGTTCGAAACGAAGTGAGGAAATTTAACTTCAAAAACCGACAGAGACACACGCATAAAATAAACCAGAATAATGTAATAAAATGATAATAAAAAACATGAAATTTGAAGTTGAAAAAGGGAAATTCTTCAAGAAAAAAGTTTTTTGTGGATGAAAGCCAGAATGGTCAATTGAAGTGGAGATATGAAAGTAGATTTGGCCTTAAAAATCTTAAAATTCGAAATATTTCACCAAAAAAGCTTTTTATCACAAACTGACCATCATCGCCATCACACACCGTCCGTCCGTCAGATTGCCACAGATGAGAATCAAATTTAAAACCACGAAAAAAAATTTCCCCCAAACAATGAAACGCGTAAAAGGCTTGTTAAGCCAACCAAAATGAAAGGAGAAAAGAAAACATCGAGGATGAGAATGGAATAAGAAGGGTGCTGTGCTGCTGCCAAGGTGGTCGAAGGTCTTTTGCTGATTTTTCCTCGCGATAGTAAAAATATACAAAGTTTTAAAATATTTTTTTGCTCATTGCATGCTTTACTTGACAAGAGCTTATTACTGCGTGAAAATATTGGTCTGTTTGAGACCTGAGTGAAATGAAAGGAGAGATAATAAAGATATATATTTTCATAATTTTACTTTGCTTTTTTGCATCACACTGCATTGTCTGCTCCAAATAAAAGAAGAGGGAACAGAAAATTTTATGAACTCAAAATAAGAAGAAAAGTTTTTATTGCTTTGCTTTTTGAAAAGAATAGAAAGATTTACGCAGTTTTGCTGACGGGGACTTTTTCTTATTTTTTCTTGAGCAGAAATGCTGATGAGTTACTAATGTACTTACCCTTGACATAATTGAAACAATTCACCTAAGTTAGTGATGAATTGATATTCAAATATAAAATAAATGTAGCGTCAAGCAAATTAAAACTTCAGTTCAAAGCAGCAGCAGTAGCAAAACTATCGCAATAAAATTTACCATTAAGTGACTCGCCATTTCCTTTTATTTACTTCTATTAATAATCTGATAATGATTCTAACCCTTCACCGATCTCCTGAATCCTGCACTAATGCATACAGACAACACAATATCAAAACACGTCATAATTTTATTAATGATAATCCTGATGTGAGTTGTGAGTGAGTGAGCAAGTACTTTCCTTTCTTTTTACAGGGAAAAGGCAGAAGGCTGACTATGATGATATCCTTTTAACGATACACTATTTCTATATAATATTTTCACAGAATTGTAAAAATAAATTCCTTTTTCCTACTCACTCACGCTCAGCAGCTTTTTTCTTCTTTCCATTATAATCACCACCACATGCATAAAAACAGGATAGTACTAGTACAAATACAAATATTACTACTACTCCATTACAAAACATCTCATCCGTGTGATCATTCATTCTATCTCTCTCTTTCACTATTAGCAAGAACAGCAAAATAAGAAACGACCTTATCAACCATTTGCATCTTTTTACTCCTTCTTTGCTGTTTCAAGAAAAAAATTTCATTTTGCAGTCCTCATCGTTTCAGCCATGTGCTTACAATTACAATCCTTCCACTTAACTTTCTTTATGTTTTCGCCAACTTTTATNTGCAGTCCTCATCGTTTCAGCCATGTGCTTACAATTACAATCCTTCCACTTAACTTTCTTTATGTTTTCGCCAACTTTTATTTTAAGGTAGATTTAAAGTTATAGAGGGGCAAATACTTATATATCTTTTTATTATTAGTAAAGAACAGTCATTTATAGCCAGTCGCACAAAAAATCCCATTCATTTTTCCTCGTTTTTACATTATTGCACTGCACATGATTATTAAGACGCTGTGTATTGCATTGTTGTTGGCGTCGTCGGTGGTGGTGGAATATGTTCAAATGCTCTGTGAGGATGATGATAATACTCATTATTGTAAAACAAGCAACTTCAACAACAGCAGGAGTAGCAGCGCAGCGGTGCCGGTGGTAGTAGCATAGCGGTGGGAGCAGATAATCGGCACCATTGTTCTTATTCGTGGAATTTTCTGCAAAGCGAATAAGCCAAGGTAAGAACACCTCTTCCGCTCCGCTCGCTTGCTCCTCGTTCGACAAAATATCGCATCATAGTATGTAGTAGTAGTAAAATGTAATGGTGATGATGATGATGACGTCGGTTTCCCCACATTTCCTTCCTTTTTTCTATTCTACGCATTCACAAGAAAAGTGAACATGAATGCCAATTCGAGTTTAATATGAATTGAGTAAAGTGCCATTTTGCTTTAGACAAGAAGCTTAAGCTACTCTAAAGATAACTACTACTTAAGAAAAGTAATTGTAATTACTGTGAAGAGTTATTAAGGGACATGCTGAGTGCGTTTGCGTCTAATGTTGTTTAAGTTTCATTATACTTTACATTTGGAAAGACTGCCTTTATTACACCTGTTTGATGTGATGTGATACATGAGCTATTATTAATGTTTTAATAAACGTTCGCAAATAAAATGAATGTCAAGAATTTTTTTCACTCGAATGAAATTATTTTATTCTTTCTGTCAATAAATAGCTTTTATGCAATGCGTAATATCTTTTAGCTTAAAATGTGTAAAAAGGAAGAATATTAAGAGCAATCGCAAATGGTGGTTGACGTGAATGAGAAAACCTTAACTTAAAAGACATGTGACATGACATGAGACACGATTCGAAGTGGATTGGCGTTGGAAGTGAAAGAAAAAATGTAAATGGTTCACTTGACTAGAACGAAGAGAAGAAGCGTAAGCGAAGCGTCATCATCACATAATTATTTTTAACTTTAATGTGAGTTTAACTGCGTTTTTTCTCTTGAAAAGGTGATGGGTTAAAAATGCAGAGAGGGGATTTTTCTAAAATGGCTCACGAGATATATGGTCATTGGGGTAAAAAAAATAACCATTTTGCTGGCGCTGCTTCTGCTGCTGCTAATGGGATATGGATGGAGGGATAAAATGTTGCTCATCATTTGATGGATTTGCTGGTACGATCACTCAAGTCAGCAGGTAGCCCTTTTTGATATTTGATGCAATATTTTTATTAAAAAAATAAAATATTTATGTATGTACAGTAATAAATTGCTCACAGGTTAGTAAATCGTTAAAAGTGATTATTTAGTGAGGGAGGTAAAATGAAGAAGACGAAGAAGAAGAAGCAAAGGAGTTAAGTGAGTGAATCCATTTCGTATTTACTAATGCGGGGCAGAGGTCGTGAGAAATCTCCGTTTTAAACTCACAGACCAGAGGCAATTTGTACAAGAAGTTTGAAAGTTGAAGAAAGAAAAAAAATACGAAGAAGCTGCAGCAAAACTGTTATTGTCTCAAGTGTAATGTTTTTTTTTACAAAAAAATATTTGGGTCAAATCAGATTCATATTTATAAAAATGAGGGAGAATTTCACGCTGCATTTCGAAGAAAAAATTGTTTGCAATAAGATGAGTCAAAATAATTTTAATGTAAGTCACTGAAGCGACTTTAAATATAAAATGCAAAATGAAACAGTCCGCGTTTACAGATATATCCGTTTCTTGGTCTTTGTTGTTAATTGACTTAGCTTTTCATATATAACTCTAACGATTTCTTTTAACGTGTTAAAAAACAAATTGAAAAAAGGACAACATATAAACTTAATCAATCTATAATGTAACTACACACAAAAGTGCAAAACTTAAATTTAGCACTGTTTTATTGTACACGGCTTGTTAACCAGATCTTTTAGATTTCAGACGGTTTTTTGTCTAAAAAATAATTTTAGATTACCAAACTATCATTAGTACTAACTATGGATTAATAATACGGGAATGGAACGCAAAAAACTACGCATAAACATGATTTCTACTTGCTGTGCGATTACTGATTACATATTATTACCTCACACACAGAATCAGAATAGCCATACTTGTTACAAGGTGGTATTGGTAGCTCCTACTAATTTGTAGGTACTTAACGATTACTAATCGTACTTTGTAAGTTCCGTAATCGTAATTTGATATTTCCACATACTTTTCAAGGAAAACCCTTAAATAAACGTTGAATTTAGTTCACAGTTCACACAGACCTACTAATAAAAGTAATTATCATAATGATATCGATACCTACCGAATAAGTAAGTAATTTTAGACATTAGACTAGACGAAATCTTTTTTTTCATGAAAGTTTTGCCATATATTCCGCTAATTCACAGAAGAAGAACAAAAAAATAATATCATTTCTTAATTTAGGTATTGTATTTCTGGCGTCGTTTCTTTTTTTCTCTCTCTCGTGCGCTCCTCATTACATCTTTTGATGTATTGCACATAGCATTTTAAAAAATATTAATAATTTTTTATACAAATCTCCCTCAGAAGAATGATAAACCTTTCAACCTCATCCTGTCAGAGAACGAGCAAACAGCAGACGAAAAGGGAGCTTCTCTCTTATACAGAAGAAAAAAATCAAATTTGTTTCATGCTCAGTGAGCAAAACGAAATAAAATTCCCTTCTTTTGCTAATGTGCTCCGTATTTATATATGCACATATCATTATTATATAGAAAACATTGAAAACAAAGCAGATTATTACTAAAAAATTTAATATTTTTATTCTTGTTATTCTTGCATAAAATATTTTTTAAAGTGGTATAGTATCCTATCGGTATCACTACAGCAGACAGAAAAATGTTTTTTCTGATTTGGTTTTGTAATTCTCCCCCATTTTAAATTTTTTTAGCTTTTAGCTTTTAGGTATCTGTTTACTGATTCCTATCGGTATTTTCATTTTGTTCAGGTTAATGTAGAAGAAGAAGAAACGTAAATAATGCAGGTTAAAATATATAAAAATGGTTAAAATTATAAAATTCCGAATACCACACAGAAAAACAATTGAAAGAATTGGGGGTGGGAGAAGAAGAGAAGACCCCTACCAAGAAGAGGATGCCACTGCTGCTGTGAGTTTAATAATGAATAGTCATATAAATGCGTGTTTTGTTTGCTTATTTTAGTTCGAAAATGGTCATTACTCGTTACTATTATTATGCTGATTATTATTGCTCTTTAAGTAACAGCAACAACAGCGCAGCAGAAGAAAAATTGATCGATAAGGAAAGGAGTTGCGCATTGCGCAGCAGAAGCAGAGCCACAAGAGCATGAGAGAAATGCTTAACCCTTCTAATGAATTGGAGTTTTGCATGAAGCAGGTAGAAAATTAACTTTTGCAATGAAAAATGAGCTCCATCAGATAAAACATCGTATCGTTCGCTCGTATGAACTCTTCTCTGTTCTGATGAACGAAGAAGATGAAGGTAAAGTTTAATTTCAAGAATGAGAAATAAAAAAAATCAGAGGATATTTAACATTTTTACTTAAAAGTTTTAATTTAAATGGTAATAACAATTAGGAAAATGATATTGTAAACAAATTGATGTAGTAAAAAACTAAACGTGGTTAAATGAAGCAGAAGTACAGAGAATTCTTGATTACTACGTTGATGATGATGTTGAGGTAACTGTTCATCATTATTTTAGCCTTGTACATTGTTAAGAAGATGATAAATAAATCTTTCTTACTTCTGTTTCGTTTTGTACTTGAAATAATTTAGATTAAGATATATTCTCTGAAGTTTTTATCACTTCATCACAAAAGAGTAGTTAAACTATGTTATGTTTGTTAAAAAATGACCTGCTTCACGATACTGACTGCGATACCCTGTGTAGTGCCTTTATGCATGGGCTGTGTGTGAAAGTGTGTGAGGTTGGTTGTTAAATGTCTGGCTGGATAAATCTGACACTAATTGCGTTGATTATAAAGGGATTACAGGGATGGATGAGAAAAGATTAGCGAAATGTCTTGTGAGAGTAAAGTGAGGAGCAAAAAAACTGATGAGGATCATGATGATGATGATGATGGTCAGTTTTGATCTAGATATAGACTAAATGAAACTTGTTTTTATGTTCAGACCGCAGAATGAACAAAATGTTTGTGAAGGTAGTAAAAATATTTAATGTTATGGTGGTGGTGGTGGAGAGGAAGATTAATTGCAATTAGGTAGGTTGTAAATTAATTTAGATTTTCTGTTTTGATAGTTTTTTGTTAGTGTGCTTTGTTGTGTCTGGTTTTTTAGTTTAGTTTAATGACGAAATTTTTATGTTTATCTTGTATTGTTATTTTGCTGTTTAGTTGTATTCTAGCTTAATTTTAAGCGTTTTATCCGGAGTTTTTCTTGATGTTTTTGTTTACGTAAAACCTTACGAATAAAAAATAGAAACATTGTATTTTGTGGGTAGAGTTTTTTGAGCTGTTTTGAGAGCTGCTTTATGGATTTTTTGTTTGGAGGGCTCTCTTCTCTCCCATCAGCTATAGAGCTTCATTAGAAAAGATCATAAAAAACCCTGAAGGGATGTAGAGCTCCAAACGGCACGGCGCCTGGGCGTGATACATACTTCCCTTACAATCATCATAACATCTTTTGATAAAAATATTGTACGATTTGGCCATTTCTACAGTAATTTAAATTCGAAACATTAAAATTGATTTCCTGCTCAAAATTTATTTTCGTAACTATTCACAAAATGTTGTGCACTTGTACCTGTGTACAAAAAACTAAAGCAAGTAAAATATTTACGAAGGTAGTCTATTTCTAAAACGGTATTGAAAATCAATTAGCTACAGTTAATTGTTACAAATGACACGCTAATTGACTCAATAGGTTTTCGTTTCTCTCATTATCCCATTTTTTATTCTTTTGGCATCACTACCACCAGTCAGCCAACCACACCATCATCATCATCATTCCTCACACTCACTCACACCGTACCGCCAGCACCGCCATAATAAAACTAATGATTGTTGTGACTCAATAAATTCCCTCACTCGACTCTCTCTCTCTCTCTTTCTCTTATTTTTTTCCACACATTACGACTTTTGCCGCTGCTGCTCTGCTACTTACACTTCTGCTTTTGCTGCAGCGTCATCATCAACATCATTATCCTTCAAAAACAAACCCAATCAGTGAGGGTACAAATTACAATTTCAACAAGAGATACGAACAAAACTAAACTGAAGTTGAGAGTGAGACTGATCTTAAAGTAAATATCTCTCCTTCTCTCTATTTCTTTTCTTTCACTGTGTTTCGTTGTATCTTTAAAAGTCTCTTCAACCGGACATAAAAAATCTGTCTGACACTGCTTACACTCCTTTTTATTGCTGTCGTCAATGACCATACAAATACATACATAGATAAAGACGATGGCGCAATTGCCAAAGTTTTTTTTCTGGTACAGTACAAAAAAGAGACTGAGACAGGGAGTCGGATGGATATCTACTTAAGCTTAGTCATCCTTAATGGGTTTTACAAGCTTCTGCTGTTGCTGCTGCTTCTCAGCTCAAGCTCATGCTTGGGTGAAATAATGGACTGTTGCTTTATAATATCTACTTCATCATGAGAGAAGAGCTTCTCTTCTTCTTTCAAGCATGAAAGTAAGTAACTTAAAAGTAAAGCTTCTTCTTTTTTTTTATATAATTTCCATTTCCACCTGTTAAACACCCTAACATTTTAAAAAGAAAGAAAAGCATTTGCATCCTTCATCCATTCATCCATCCATCCCCAGTTTACATTTTTTGAAAGGGTTTCCCATCCGAAAAGAAACAACGCAAAGAAAAAAAGGAGTTATAATGCTCCTTTGCTTGCGATATGATGATGATGATGACGACGAGGATAATGATGACGGGAATGATGAATCAATGTTACATCATTCAGCAGAAAGGAAGTCGTCTAGCAAACGTCTTGTTCAATGATAAAAAAAATACATACAAAACAACACAACACAAATTACACAACAGAATTCGTTACTAATGTGAGCAGCTCACTCTTTAAAACTAAAAAGTTACAAAAGTTAAGTCAATTTTTTCTGCACTTCTTTTTTTTCAAACATTCTCTTTCAAACTTAAAAGTAAAGTTTGTTAAGTTGAGTGAGTAAAAAGGCTCCTCCGTGCTTGGTGGTGCTTCTTTGCTTTTTCTTCCATGCATTCTCTCGTCGGCATTCACAGCAGCACATTAAGTATGACGATGGTGGTTTTTGGTTTGGTGGTGGTGGAGTAAGAAAAGAAGAAAAAAGTGTCTCGCTGGTGACAGAGTACAAGGGAGGTGTGACTGATCATTTGTTTTGAGACAAGGCCGGCCGAAAAGGGCCCAACCCAGGCGCCTTCAACATCCTAAGGGGAATCCTTCTTTTTTGTTTTTCCTCTTCTTAACTTCTTCTCCATGTCCGTCTTGTCTTCGCTTCTTCTAGTTGGATGGAGAATAAGACAGAACAACCTTCTCCTTTTCTATAGAAGTATATTCCTTTTAAAGACCAAAACTTTAAAACAATGTTCGGTCAGCCTCAGCCCAGCTCGGCAGCCACACAATAGTCAAGAAAAAGAGGAAGGATATGCTTTGAACTTGGAGCGAGTAGGTAAGCAGATGAGCTCATCCCTTTTCCAAGAGAAAAGATTCTGATATGAACAGGTACTGAAAATCAGCCTCATGCGCTGTGCAGAATTATTTTTTGTACCTTTGATTTGCTAATCATAATGAATATTTCACAATTTAAATAAAATCTCATCACCTCTTCAAATCTTTTAAACCTTAATCTGCAAAGTTACATAAAATATCTTCTTTTCGTATATATATTTCATGTGATAATGACTGTTTGCTCTTCTGCTGTCTGTTCTCCTGCTTTTATGTTGGCTCACCCAAACTGTCATTAATATGAAAATAATACACTGGAACAGAGAAGAACGGAGCAGGATGATGCATAAGATGATGATCATCATTGATCCACCTCCAACAGTCGTCAACAACATCTTCGACGCACGCATTTTCACCTCTTCATTCCCAGAACGAACAAGGAAAAAACGTTCCCCTCTTCTTCTTCTTCTTCTTCTACGACTTTCGTCTTCCTTTCCTTCTTACTAAAGGATCAGCCCATTTCTAGAGATACGCGCGGCAGCCGACAAAACGAGGAAACCACACGGATCATTTCAATATTATTTTACTACTCATTCTTCTGAACACAAAAACAATATGACCTGAGTTTATAGGCCTTAAGGAAAATAAAAAGGGCAGAAAATAAATAGAGAGAGAAAGAGAGACGAAGGAGGAAGTAACGTACAAGAACAAGACGGGAAAAGCGTAGTCGTAGTATAGTACCCATTTTGGACTTTACTTCTCGTTTCTAAAAAGTCTGCACCGATTTGGTTCATGCTGCTGCCTGCCTAGTGCCGGCCGACCTTCGGTGTGTGTTCCTTCGTTCGTTCGAACGTACGTACGTACGTCGACCGACCCATCCATAAAAAATCCGAGTAAGAAGAAAGAAATCCGGACATATATTTAGATCTTCTGTTTTTACTCCACTTTTTTTTCATCTTCTCTCACAATTCCGCCCATTTTTCATATGATTATTATGGTCCTGTAATGATGATGATGATAATCATTACCATCATCATCAACAGAGATCATAATCGTTTTGATACACATCTTTTTTTCTGTACCTTATCCCAAAAAAACTTTTACAACTTTTGTACAGTAAAGGAGTAAAAGAAGAAGAAGATCAAAGACCTGGACCTATTCTAATTCCTGTTTTGTGTGATGATGATGACCAAACGTAAAACGTAATCCTGATGCTGCTGTTGTTGTTGTTGCGCCATTATAATCACGAGTAAAAAGAATAAAAAAGGTATAAAAATATAACGCAACAACACAACACAACATCAAGAAGAACTGGGTAAAAATGGTGATATTTTTTACGAAGAAATAAACACAAAAACGAGAAAAAAACAAGTTGGAAAGTTGAATGTAGAATTTAACTTGAAAGGGAGATCATACAGATACAGACAGTACAGAGGTGCCCTGATTCTTCTTCTACTCTCTTTGATGATGATAATTATCCAAGAAAATGATAATGGTCATAATAATAACGATTATTACGGTGATTCGTCGGACGGTTGGATGGATGGCCAACTTCAAGTTGGAGTTGGACCCTGATGATTATGACTGTGAGACGGACTAGGTCTAACTCTAGCTCGCTTGGTAGGGAAAAAGCAGCAGATTTTTTTATAAGGAAGAAAGGGTAGAAAAATGAATCATTTATTGTGACTTGGTTGTTAAGATTTGAAAAATACAAAAAAATTAAATCTCTCAAGTTTTTTTATAGATTATATGAAGGGTGATGCGATGTGATGCTTTGCCTGATGCCGTGTGTGTGCTCCAATAAAAATATTTGACCGCCAGAATTTGACCCGACTGGAGAAAATTGCTCTTGTGTTTCTCCAGCAATCCTATCATCATCCTCATTATTGCAATCATTTCCCCCATTGAAGGGTCATGGATCACGTAGTAGAGAGAGACTGAGAAAGGAACTATCTCGGACTTCTATCAAACAATACATTACTGTAGAGCAGACAAAGTTTTTGATAATAATTGACATAATTGCCGTCTGTCTACGGATGATGGTGATGTACTACACCAGAAGGGGTTTGCTTTGCGTTTTGTTGCTGTACGCGGTGTAATATTTTTAGAGGAAAGGAAGGCAAAAGATAACCAACTTTTATTTATTGATGGATGAAATGAAATCGGGGCCAGTTTCATTTGACTTTTTAGTCCCTTTTTTGTTTTTCTTTTTTATCGATGAATTTTAATCTTTTATAAAATAAAAACAAGTGATTACTATTCTTATTTTATTTTGGAAAGCTTCTAAAAATAACTTTGCGGTAGTGGGAACTGATATGATGATGAAACAAATCTTTTATTACATTTACGATTACGATTTACCTTCAGAGTACAAATAACTTTGTGTAAAATGTTGTAAAACACAAAAACAAAAATAACTTTCCAGCAAACCGATATTTTCCTTCCCCAAAAAACAACATTTTTATTTGTTGCCGCAAAGCCGGTTTTATTATTTCAGTTTCATTTCAGCAGCTACAACACCGCTTTTGTCTTTCCTTTAGAAAAAGGGCTACCGCAGGCAGGCAGGCAGGCAAAGCAAAGCCCTTGCAGCCCTACCTATGCATCTAAATCTATCTCTTGAATATTTCATTGTTCATCAAGATCATCATAAATTACCTATTTTTATGCTTGTTCTCCTCTATTTAAAGTACCATTTCCATTTTTCAACCTCCTCCATCCATTCACCATCATCATCGGCTTGTATTTTGTGATAGGAAGGACAAACACCACCGCAAGCGTAATTTTTCCGAGGAAAACGATGATGCTCCGAGTCTACCTTGACCACACACAAATATTACTATAAAGAGATGTAGTAGAAGCAGAAAAATCCCTTCCTCACCTCTTCTTCTTGCTCATTTTCTTTCTAGAAAAACAGAAGAGCGACCACAATCATTTTACACATTATTTAACCAGCAAAAAGTAAGTCAAAGGTACAAACCAGCTTCTGCTTTTGTGGGTAATGATAAAATCCAGGCAGTAGCGCTCAGTGATGTCGATGATGATTACACAAAACAAAACAAAAAAAGCTCACCGACAATCATCATCAGTGACCAAGCCTACATTATCTACCTACCTTAGTTAAACTTTACCTACTTCATTTTTCAAAGTTTTTGCTCTTTTGTCATGCATGCCATTATGCCATCTTATGCTAGTCACTAATGAATCCTGAAAGGACACAGCTGAAGCTGAAACCAAAAAAGAATCCCACAAAACACAAAAATAAAAATCTAAACATATTTTAGTTCTTAGTTCCTGCTCAGAGTCAAAGGAGATTTTGCATAAAACATCTGTCCTTCTACAGATTCGTTTTTGGTTTTGGCGGTTAATTCAAAAGTTGAAAAATGAAACATGA
>JAHZNJ010001300.1:0-10921 GCA_027744475.1 Lepidocyrtus cf. sotoi NNG-2020 | reverse complement strand
TCTTTCCTTTTGGTTTTTTGCAGTATTCACTCATGAGCAACATGCATAAACTGTCATCAGCGTTGTCTCACTTCACGTCATGATTCTTCTTTTATTCATTCAGAAGCTGGTGTTCAGCTCGTGGTCTTTTATACTGTCATACGTAAACGGAAAAGTATTGAGCAACAACATTGGGCTTTCAGATCACATACTATAAAAATGCAAAAGGATTTTAAAAACTAATTAACTAATTAGGCAATTCGATCTACTTTCAGATTTATCCAGGTTACGAACGTCAAGTAGGTAGTCAAGGCAGTGAGCAAAACCACAACCTTTTAGTAAAACGACCAACACAATCCAGTCCAAATTACTGCAATTACAAAATACTACAATACAACATAGCATCAGCAGCATCGTGATCGTCGTCACTCAATACTCACGTGTTGGAATTTTCATCAGTATCCTTTTTTAAAACAGCAACGCAACAGCAGCGCTGGCACAGGTATTTGTACTATAGTACGATTTGACCTCCATTCACTACTGAGCGATAATGTCATCTCTACATACCGTTTCCGTTTCTAACGAGAGTCTGTTGAAAATTAGCCAAAATTTTATCAAAGAAAATGAAAGAAATTACTTAGCTAAATAGAAATTCTTGTGGGCTGTTATGTCGCTGTAAGTAAGAGTGTTTCTCTTCGCCGTCATTGTAACGTAAGTGAAGAAATTATTGGGATGTGCATGACGTTGACAAAGAATCTTACTACAGACTGGAGGCTACAATTGCAATAGAACTACAATATTCATACCGTTTAATATAACCGAAAACAGCCTATTTGTTTCTTTGCTATATGATAATTGGTGCTATGTGCTTAAACACTTAAAGAAATCAGACTAAGAAGCTTTCTTGTTGATGTGAGAACAAGATAACCTTATACAAATAGTACATGATAATTGGATATAGTTGAAATAGGATATTGCATTGCTTTGTTGTTTTTTTTTTGCTTTTCCATCACTTAATACTCGTCTGAATCATCAAGGTTCACTTTTTTACTCATACAAAGAAAAAAGTAGCGGATAGCGGAAAGCTTATATCTGTGTAATATAGTGGTTGATATGAGTTTGCCAATAGCGGTAAAAGAAAGCAATGGGAAATTGCTTTTTGGTTGATAATACTTAAGAATAGGATCCCTAGCGTAACACCATGTAACACAATTTGTATGCTTCAGTAGTATTAAAGGGGTAAGTCTTTTCAAGGAGTGAATGGTTTCTCTCCACAAACACACATCAGTACACAATCTGAGCATGTGTCCAGCTTGTGAAAATGTGCAAATAAGTACCTACTAACTAACCGTTCTTTCAGTAGCAGCAAAGTAAACTCTTTTATCTGCCCCTACCTCTGCAATAAAGTGGAATATTGTTATTAGTTAGTTCTCAAAGGGAAAGCTTGTCGGTAGAGAGAGAGAAAAAAACGTCAAACAGGATCAACGCTTTAGTTACTTTACTACACGAAAGTTTTTCTTTTATACTTTATCAAATCCGAAAAGTGGATTTATTATAGCATCAAAATGAGCAAAGCTTATAAATATTTTTATTGTAAATAAAGTAAGAGGATGACAGGTGATAATGCACTCCGGAAAGTAATATAATTTTCATTATTTTCACAATATGATCATGTCAAAACAACGTGATTATTATTGCTATTAGGGTTAGGGTATTATTAGAAAAATATGATATGATTGGAACTATGAACTTAGAACCCCGTAAACGTAGTAATGTTTATTAGTTCTACATTAATATTTTATGGTGTCATATTATATATTTTTATATTAATTTTGCTATAATGAACCACGAAAATAAAAATTGCGGTTGGTGAGGTGAACCCAACAACATGTAGCATATAAAACTTAGTTTTATTGGATTGAGTACATTTGCCAAAATCGTAATTGTAGTCTATGATGACAAGTTTGAAATTCAAAACTGAATTGAGGTTGGCAATAATTTATACTACTGTGTTTACTTGTAGTATAGATTTTTACAACATTACCTCGAGGGAATATAGCTACTTTTTTGTACGTACTTCGTACATGCTTCATTCATTATATAACCTCGATTAAGACAGGTGAAGTACTTTTCTTCTTCTACTTAACAGACCATGAAGACTCTGTAAATAAGGTAAACTGTCGATGTCGTACTATTACCTATATTATATAGTTGTAAACACTTTTTAGTTTCTTCTTTTAGTATATTTATATAGATTCACTCACATTCGTATAGTAAGACAAAGTGGAAACTAATTTACAATGAAACAAACAAAGTTTTACGAGGCAATGACTGCTTCCACTGTAGTGGTGGTGTCAACGTGCCAGAAATTGAGCAATTCGGATGATTTTCACTCACAATTCGCGGATCATCCTCATCATCATGAAATGACGATGTACTTGTCTTCAGCAGCAGCAGTTCTTTTCTCCCTCGATCTGTTGAAGCTGTCCTTCCGCTTCTATGATTATGTTGTGTCCTATGTCACAGTTGGCGCTTGTATCATACAGATTGATTCACTATAAGATTTTTACTGTTCCTAATTTCCTAAAAGGCTGTGTGTATCTTTTGCGGTAATGTTGGATTGGACCATGATGATATTAACAAGACAGGCATGCATCATTTTGCATGAAAAATATCATGATTTTTGCTCTTGCTGTGTCTACCGCACTTTTCTTCGTCACTCTTGTAACACTTTCATTTCCTTACACAATACAGATAGGTATATGAGAGTTTCTTAATTCTCATATTATAGGAAAAAATCTTTAAAATCTTTAGACAAATCCGCATTGGCGATGCATGGTGCAGCTTAATGTAAGTAAGTTGGCTAATGGTATCTTTTAATAGTTTTTCATGCAGAACATGTGCAAAGCTAATTGTAACGGTTGTAAAAGGGAAATGAAAGTAGGCCGGAGGTTATTTTGTGGTGGGTCGAGGCTCTCATTTTCATGGATTAGTTGATAAAAAGGTGACAAATAAAATCTATTTTTTACCTCTAATGCACTATTACGTATATAATGCAACGTTATCTGAAAAAACCGTTGGATTGTTCCAATGATTTGGATTTTGGATAATAGTTTGAAAATAAAAAAAGGAAGATTTGTTGAGTAAATAACAAATAAAATTAGCATTATGTCAAGAATTTATCCCTTCACTATGTGACAGAGAACATGACAAAGCCAGCAGCAGTGGGAATGATTTGAAGAAATTTGTCAGAAGTTTTGGAGACACACACATGGTTTTATCTAGAACAAGAAGAAAATGATGGGAACAAATTAGAATTTTATTCGAATCAGAACGAGTTAGACTATCTCGTCGGCTTCTCAAAGAAAAGTTGCTTGAACAATACTTTCTAAACAAAATCTTCAAAACTGCATTTTAGTTGCATTGCATTGTGCTAGACTAATAAAATTACAAATTCCATTAAGAAAGTTAATAACGACTGCCTCACAGGCAACAGCTACACTACAATAGATTAATGATACTTCTACAATTCAATTCTTACTACGATAGAACAATTGTTTACAAAATTTATCATATATATTATTTTAATATAATTGTGCATTAAATTAGTAAATTGCGTTTTAATTCACTAATAGTAAGCAATAAACTGATAAATAATGTATTAGTTTAGTTTGTTACTGGATGACATATTTCGGAAAAATAATGATCATTAATTATTCTCACTGGCTCCAAGTGTACCTATTTTGATTTTATTATCATCTTGTCATTACGCCGACGAATAAGCATACAAACAAGCAGCATAATATCTGTTTTTGATAATGTTTTGTATTTATAGAAGGAATTAACATCAAAACTATAGAGTGTCAGAAAAACTGGAGCACAGTCACTCACACGGACGTAAGAGATTAAAAACAATTGTCATAAACGCCTGAAAATGCAAAGAATTTATCCTATTCTACTACAAAATTGCAACAAAAACACAAAACTATGTATATGAAAACTGACACTTGAAAATGCTATATGCTACTGCCAAAACCTTTCCTTTCCTAAATTCAAGAAAACAGTTTTTTGCACAGTTGAAGTTTCATAAGAGATTTTATTATTTTATTTTGTTAGTTCGGTTGAGTCACTCATAAACATAAGTATGCACTAGTTTCGTTTTCATCTCTTGTGTTTTACTTTCCATCATCACGTCCAAGGTGAATCTTCATTTTTTGCGGCCTTCAACGGAACAGCTTCGAATTTCTCTTTAAACTGTGTGGAATTCATATTCAAGCATTCATCAATATTGAATTAGGATCAATATCAATTCCTATGATAGCGAATATCAAGTCATCATGAATGAGTGTAAATGTTGAAGGTTATTCCTATTCCTTTCTCCCTACATTGCTTGTAAAAAAGTAAAACAGTATCATTTTTATAATATTATGATTATGATGATTGTGTATGATTTAGTCAGGTAAAGTATCTTAAAAGTGGAAGATGATGATGGTAATGATGATGAGAGATTCTGAAATGGTAATGATCAGACATACCGCAGACAAAGTATTGAGTTAACTTTGATTTGAAATAGTTGTTGGAAGAAAAGGAATGAGGCCAGTCATTTAAGTTCTTTACTCACTCGTTTGAAAAAGAAAATCGCACTTCTAGGTTAGTGGGCCACTACTGCAACAGCAGCAGCATAGTTACGTTACAAGTTACAACTTTTACAATCTGCTGTAGTGAAAAAGATGATCATGGCGATGGTGATATGGTAAATCCCAATCTGTCTTATATCATTTTATCGCATGGAAGGAATTTGTTCGTATCAAACTCTGTGGTATGGCATAGCGTAGCGTAGGTAGTTGCATAAGCAAAATTCATTACTTTCTACTAAACAAAATCTTTTGGAGTGAAAATTCGCATTTTGACATTCCATGAATTTTGCATTTGGAAAATTTGTATTGGCTTGGCGTTTTGGCTAGACCGACGGTGTGCTGTTTTCTACTTACCCAACCCCTATAAAGAAAATTGCATGCAGGCAGGGTAATTTGTATATTTCCAAAATATGAAGATTTATACAATCTGCTTTACATTTGGTTGCTCGGTTTGCTCAGTTTAAGAAAGAAAGTCATCCAATTAAATCAAAGCTTAACTTTTTCTACCTAAAATGACAGACAGAAAGTGTAGACTGAGGCATACGCAAGATAAGAGTAAGTACGATTCAAATATTTTATTTAAATTATGTTGCAACTGAACGAAAAGGAAAGGACAAACTTTTCGCAAAACAAACCCAACTCGGAATTATTCAAGACTAGTAATAAACTTTCCTCTAGCTTATTTTTACAGCCCAAATAAGGTATTAGATGAAACCACTCTGAAAATCCGGAAGTAGGGCGAAAATAAAATGATGTACATATTTCTAAACAACCAACCCAAGGAAATTTTATACGATTTTGGTAAGGTTGGTTTCTTTTTCTTGCAAAACATTTTTGCAATCGTGTGGTATTTGATTCTACTGCGAGCTGTTGCAATGTAATATGGTTTTAGTAAGATTCCAAAGACTTCAGTGAACCATTTTAAATTTGATACTGTTTCAAATTATTTTTCCAAGTCGTTAAGAATGTCGTTGAAATTCCAACATCCAACCTTCCAAGTACAAAAACGAAGGAATGGAATGTAAGCATATTTTATGCGAGGGAAAATAATTTCCCCTGTCCTCCTACAAACCATTCGAAATGTCGATTTGTAAAATGACAAGTTTCACAGATTAAATGGCAACCCATCAAATTTATCTTTTTTACATATATTCGAAAGGAATGCAGCAGCATGTATGAAAAGGCATTTGGTGTGCGTATCATGCGTAAAAGAGTTATGCATACGATGATGATGTTAATATCTTCTGGAACAATATTTATCTGAAAAGTAAATAAGATGAGGAGGAAGTTGACTCACTTTCATTTTTTACAGAACCGTGGATAATCTGTACTACGCTGCTGCTGTATGCTGAATAAGTTGTGGCTGCATATTTATAACAAAAACATGCAATGCTGATGATATCGATGAAAAGACACACTTTCTAGTATACTGGCATCTCCCTTCCAACTCCAAACATTTACAGCAGTTTGCTGCGTAGCAGCTGAATTGTTTTAAAGAAAAGAAGCACCCTCCCATATAATAAAATTCCATTGGGATTATAATGAGGTGATAAACTGCCAAAATATCAACACGGAAGCAATTAGGTTCCCCTTCCTGCAAGTTTTACAGTGCTTTCATAATACTTTTCATTCGTGAAATGAGTGCATACTGAAGAAAGATCATCATCATAATTTTTTTTGACGACGACGGCGACCCTTCATCCTCCCCATTTATACTCCGTTTTGGAAGAACGTAGAAAATGGCAAACGTAGAAACATACAGTAACAAAAAATGTGACTGATCTTACATAAAATATGCGAATATTACACACATTTTCCCTTTATAAGTTTTTAAAAGTTGTGAATTGTGAGCATGGAATGAAGGAGGAATGAACTTTTTCTTCCTTGGAGTGAAAAAATAATGTATTTTTCTCAGACTTAAAGTTTACTTTTTTCGCTAAAGAAAAATAATGATGCATAAAATATAAACTTACAAGTAGTTTTTCCTATTTACTCAAATATCAAAACTGAAGTGTTTTTGTCCTTTCACTGTATCACTGAAGCTCTCAGCATGTTCACCTCTCTCTATCTGTCTCTTTCGCTCTCTATTTTTTTCATTTGGCTTTCCACGAAGAAAACAAAAATGTGTAAGTCATCTAAAGACTGAAGCCTGTATAAATATATACCTACTATTTCTTTAATATGGATGTTAAAATCATATCAAGTTAGATTTTAATGATATTTACCTATTCAGCGCATGTACAACCATCATACATAATACTACTTACATTCTTGTCGCTTAACTGCCAATGCGGATAGTTAAGGGAGATTACAAATAAAAAAATATAATGTGAGTTTTAGCTTCGGAAATACCCTACTTACTTAGATCATTACCCTCTCTCTTCATTTTTCCTTTTTGTTTTTGCTTTTTGTACATACGATAGGTTAGTAGAGGCATGTGTGTTCCTGGGAGCTAATGATGTAGAAATATGTATTTGACATTTGTCTTAGTTGGCAGCGTTTGGCAGTAAAAGTGTTGTAAATGCAGTGACAGTTTTTTTACATTATTTGTGGGATAAAAACAATCGTATTTTATCTCTGATCCATGGAAAAAGGCAATGCATGCGATTATACTGCAATTTTTTTTTGTATTGAGACAGAAAATGGGTTTGAAAACGAGTTTTTTAGACTTCTTTTAATTGGTTGCGAGAACTTTGTTTTATTTTACCTCTAAATGAACTTAAATGGAAAGAAAACTGATAAAATCCGGGCGGAGTTATTGTTTGTTTAATTAATTAGTAAAAAACTCAAATAATCATTAAATAAAGGTAAATTTTTCCGTATCTGTTGCTAAAAATGAATTCTTGTATAAAAAGAATTTTCCAGTAAGTAGAAATAAGGTTGTTTCAGTTTAAAGGACTTGCTTAGGTCACACACGCGCTGCTCCATAGGTTTCGAGGAAGGACACACTCCAATCCCCACCGAGAATGGGACATCCTCCCATCCATTTAGTCTCACAATCAGTGAAAGCAAAATTGTCCTGTATAATGTTACTCACATAGATAGTCATTTTTTGTATTCCTTCCATTTAATTCTAATTGCAGATTTTATATTTTATCTGACAGTGAGGAGGGGATGGAGGAAAAACTGTCACATATTCGTTAGAGACGTCCATCCAAAAATGTTTAATGACTAATGACCTCCTTGTATCTGATCCTAACATAATCAAACAAGTCACCAACAGCGTTGCGTCCTACCCTACAGCTGCCACTTAATTGCATGGTTTTTGGAGAGCTATTAAACTAGTTCAGAATGAATGAGCAGGTAACAAAACTTGCCGTGGATGCTAAACAGTTGACAACGACAACTACGTACCTTGCTGACAGTCAAATCTGTCTGCTTATACAAATGAAAGCGTTCGGGAATAATAACGACTTTATTAGACAACTGGATAACAGGACATGATTCAAAATGCAACTGTAGTAATGAGCTCCCACTGTTAATGGTATTCTTTTTGCAAGAGAGCGTGCGGAGCACCTGCAGTGTAGAGATGTCCTCAATCAGAAATCAGTGTGGTTGCTCGCTGCCCATTCCCTTTCTTTTCATAACATTCGATTACCCAAACACGAATATGAAAATTTAAATGGTGATCATTTTGTGGGGAAAGCAGTCAAAGCAATACATAAACCAGCTTTCCTTTTGAGGAGGAAAAACTCGAGGACAAAATGATTTCCTTCCACGTGCTGTATTTTACCTTGATATCTACTTCAATAGTAATTGTACTATATACTGTGGTATAAAGAACTAGATAGGTACATATAAAGATGACATGTGGAGAACCAGGCAATTCAAAATGGCTTTTGTAAAATTTGATGCGCATTTAGTAAAAAATTAAAATCGTTTATTGCAGACTAATGTAAAGTAAATGGACCTACCTAAGCAAAAAAATGATGTCCCGTAGATCTTTCGCGTGTCATTTTAAAAAAACTTCCCCACTCGCAAGTTTTAGTTTTGTGTATAGCGTGGCAATTGAATGCAGTTCAAGGAAGTTCTCTTCGACTCTTGCTAAAAGCCACAATAAACTCGCATCATATCATTCAATTTTGCCATGTGGAAAGAAGAAAGAAAGAAAAAGATAATAAAATGTAACCGTTTTAAAGATGATGTTTTGTTCAGCCCATTGTCCAGCAGGTTGTCCAAACCTTATAATTATTAAATGAGACAAACTAACCTGCAGAGTTGTAGAAAATTGAAAGAATAAGTTTTAAAATGAAGTAATAATTAACAAAACAAAAGTTAAGCATTAAAAAAATCGTAATATCCAATATACTTTACAGTACACGCGCTTCGTTATCTACCCACTTCCTATTCCAACATTTTTTTGCAAGGTTTCTGACTGGCATGAGCAAGATAAGTGAATACAAGCATGTGGCACGAGGAAAATTATTATTGGCCTTGTTTACTTGTGTTTGGCTTCTTGAGAATTGTTCTTACTTCCTTTTTAATCTCGAATGAAAGTTTCTTTTTACTTAATAAAACCCATTTTATAGGGATCCACATTATGGTGTCGACGTGCCGCAAACGTCTCCTAGAAAAGCTTTCAGACTCGTAATAATAGTTACATAATATGCAATTATTTCGTAATTCCAATGGTTTCGTTATTTTCCAAAACCCGAAGAGCAAGTGGAGGGTTTTAAATGCTCTTTAAAGTTTTACTAAGCATCCTTTATAACGGCAGTAACAAAAAACTAAATCATTTGCCCAACTTAAAATTGCTAAACAGATCAGACATAATGTAGACCTGGAAGTCCCTGAATCTACACGCGCCCATCTATTTATTATCCGGAACCATATTATTATTATTATTTACTAACTATAAACGTGCTTGACAGAGAGGTTTTATTGACACGCTTAGTACTTTTTTAATTTCTTTCGTGGTAAAAGGTAATAACCTGAATGCATGTGTTGTTGAGGAATGTTTACGTTTCATGAAGCACACACTTCTTTTCTTTGGCGGAAATTCATGCAAGCATGTGCGTGACCTCATCCTAGCTTCCATTAAATCACACAAGTACGCTCTTATTCCTTCATCCAATTACAGTTTCCCCGAATCTTTATGGTTTTATGTCCTTCTCTAGAGTTTAATTAGTTAAGCAGGATTTTAAAATGGATTTTGAGAAGTAATTAGTACTTGTATAAACTATAGTAAACAATCCTGATAGTATAGTGTACTACAAAAAATGTTTACAAGCACAGCCATCACCACTTCAACACCACCAACACCACGAGAAGTAATGTAAATTGATGACTGTTATGGCTAAAATCAGTAAGGTCAATGAAATCAAAAAGAAACAAATTATATTTGTATCTTTAGCGGTGAAAGTTGTTCAGGAAGTTGACAGTTGAATGAAATGGAACGATTTGTCAGGGATTTTCCATTTTCTTTTGTAAACTATTTTATGGAAAATCTGAGTTACGTTGCTATACTAATAAGCAAATTGTGTAACCACAAAGCAAACCTACGCCTCTCATTCTCATGATGAAATTAATGTTGTTGAAATTGCAAAGTTTACAGATTGGATGCCAGTCCAAGATGAAAAATATTCCTAAATGAACCTCATTTCATTTATATTATTGTTGCTAGAAAGTTACTATACGTTGTTTGTAAATAACGTTGGTGCTGACGGAGGAAGGTAAATGAATCCGGGAAGAAAATGTGCGACATGGAAGGTTTCACACACACAACAACAAATGAGCTAAATCAACACAGAGCAACACTATCAGTTTTGGTCGTATTGCAGAAGAACGAAAGTCTAAAAGCTAACGAGTTTGAAGTTGAGTGAGAAGCTAGCTGACAGGTGAATTGTATCAATTTTATGGGTGAACGGTAGTCAGTGAGCGAGGAGATAAAGGAAGAAAGAATTAAATTAGTAATGTGCAAAAATGTGAATTGGGTTGGTTGGTTCCCTTAAATCTCAAAAACTGTCAACAATATTTATCAAGCAGGGCAAAGACCTTGGATATTTACAAACTTTTTGCTAATTTAACACATTGTAAAAAAAGTATGCATGAAAAGTCGGAACTAAACTTCACTCAGAAGAACAAACTTTTAACAGTTTCAATCACGCTTCTTTACACACTTCAATAAAGGAGAAGGTGACTGACCTAGACTTTACGTTTCCGTTTTTACAAAAATGGAAGACAAATTTAACGTGCTTAGGAAATCGTATAATGTGGTACCTACAGGGATCAAACACTTAAACAATGTTTGGTGGTCAAATAGCAGTGGTAATTGTTTAATTTAGACTGCGAGAGAGAGGGGGGGG
>JAHZNJ010001299.1:0-11494 GCA_027744475.1 Lepidocyrtus cf. sotoi NNG-2020 | reverse complement strand
AAAAAACGCTGAAAAAACAAAACGCAAAAAGAAAGCCGGTAACAATCTGTAAATAATAAGATGTTGATGATGTGAGTAGAAGTAAAAAAAAGGAATCTGCTACTGCTGCAGCTTATCATAACTTCTAAACATTAAAGTAGGTATGTAAAGTGAAGTGTTTGAGATTGTGAAGTGGCAGCAGAAAGAAAAGAGAGCAGTGTAGCCTTTTTACTTTTATTTTCCCTCCTAACCCTCACTCACTCCTTTTCCTTGAACATGTGTGATGTGATAGCTTTTTGATGTAGATCATCATCATTTCATTCCCGAAGAAGAATATAAATACGAGAAAATGTACACGTGAATCAAAAAATATATTATTATTTTTTTCCCTCTTACGTTTACGTTACGTACTTGAGTCAGGACTTCTCATATCTAAAGAGAAGAGAAAATAGAAAAGGTTTTAGGTAAATTTAAGTAAAAAGGGAGTAAAGAGAGCATGGATGAATGAATGGCTTCGCTTCGTTCTTCTTCGTGTATGTATAAGAGTAAGTAGCAGTAGTAAAAAATAAAATAAGTAAAGGAAAGTGTAGGAAGAAAGAAAAGGTATGAAATAAAACGCTCAAGAAGACTGCTCTAATAGCCCATAAAGTTATGAGGTACTCAGCAGCACAGAAAACAACATAATATCCATCCAATCCAACCTCCTTTCACACTTTTCTCTGAGCGTTCCATGTCAAAAGATTTCTTTTTTCCTTTAGAAGAAGAGAAGGAATACCAAGCAAAGGAGAAAAAAACTGTAAGAGAGAGAAGATACGTAGGTTGGCAAAAATAGCAGTTTTGATTTGATATTATGAGGAAGGTGTTCCAATAAAATTTATATAAAATGTGGAGGGAAAGAGAGAGAGAGAGAGAATGGCGTTCGTTTGTAGGAGTCCCATTGTAAGGAAACTGGAAATAAAACGATAAGCCGAATCACTTCTTTCTTCACTCACTCACATCAGCTCTGTCTGGATATATATAAGTGAAAGGACTTACTGCTACTACTTATGCTTGACAAGAATCTTCGATTTTGCTGAGTGTGCCCTTTTTTACGCCTCTCTTCTGACACTATTTGCACAATGACGAGACGACGGGAACGAGCGAGGAGGTATCAAACGAAAATTTATCGGGAGAGANAGACGACGGGAACGAGCGAGGAGGTATCAAACGAAAATTTATCGGGAGAGAGTGAAAGTGACTTGCTTAAAGTTTTTCTTTCTCCCTTGTAGTAGTCAAGTCAGTGAAGGTACATACAGCAAAATAGTGCGTAAAAATACAGATATTTTGCGAGAATGATTACTTTGGAAGAAGAAGCAGAAAAAGTCGTAAAAAATAAGTCTGACACATTTTTTATAGGAAAGGTTCTGATTTTTCACTGTTATTTTAGACATGTGTGGGTACAACGAAAATGCTTTAGGATTTAAAATCCTTTTTTTACAACAAATTTTTGCAATGCCTGTTACATATTGCACAGTGCATCCCATGCAATCCAATTTCGGAAACGGAAATGATTTTTAATTATCTAATCTTGTCCAATATTAAAAGCCTTCTTTTAAATCTTAAGAAATTGAATTTGCTTAAAATGCTGAAACTGCGCAGTTGTTACAAAAAATTGAGATGAAATAGCTTCCGAATACTTTATGTAAGTAAAATCCTTGTTACACGAGAATCCCAAAATCATCTTCAAATTGACTAAACGAGAAGACAACAAACAAATAATACAAAAAAATCGAGCACTCAATTTCTTCAATTCAACTTTCTTTTATTTCATCCCATCGCATCGACTTTTCATCTCCTATATTCCTTCTCCAGTTTCTTCTTCTCTCTTTCCCGCTAAAAGTAAATGTATTTTACTTACTTACTTACTTACTTTTTTCTCCTTTTTTCTGACAAGCTTGTTTTCTAGTGAGTAACGGAGCGGTGCAGTCACACTGACATTTTTCTCTCTCGTTCTCTTCTCTCTGTGTTATTTTGCTTTGCGCTTTTCATCTCATCGTTATTTTAACTCTCAATTTTCATTTTCCCCTTTACACAATTCAGAATCCACACAGCAGCAAAAGCAAAACATTTTTTTTATATAAAGACAAATTGAATCCATTGGAATACCTTGTCATCGACAGCGCGGAAGATAAATTGTTTCGTGTGAGAACTGCATTCATTTTTGTCAACAACTAAAAAAAAGTAAAAAGAGATTCAGAAGAAAAGACCAACCGAACCGACTCCATAAGAAGCAGAAAAAATGTTTTAGTGGAGAGAGAGAGACTAATATTTTGTATTATGTTTGTTTCAAATCCGAATGACAAGAAACAGAAGGAAAAAAAGTGTGGGTGCAGAGGAAACGATGATGTGTAAGTGAATATAAAAAAAAGTAACAAGAAAAGCTGAACACCCACCACCACCACCACCACCATTGTAGTTTCCTTTTCTTCAAAAGTTTTTTTTGGTATCAAATGAGTTTCCTTGTTAAAGTCTCCGCTGAATTGATGGAACAATCTTTTATCTCTTTCGGTGGTGGTGTAACAAGGCAGGAGGAAGAACATCCACGGAAAAAAAAAATTTATCCAGTAAAAAGTAAAAACTCACTCAATGCTGCTTCCCACTTACTTTTCTTCTTCTTCTTCTTCTTCTTTGTTGATACATTACTTACGCCTGGATGCTTTTGATTGTAGAAGTTTTTCCTCCTTCTTGTTTTCTTCTTCTTCTTCAAAAGGAGAAGCGGAAGAAAAAGAAGCTTTGCTCAACTCAACTCTTCCTTTCCGCATGACGTAGATAAAAAAATGCACTTTTCCTTGCACTTCATTGCATTGTGCTAGTAGTAGGAATTACCACTGAAGCTTATTTCATTGCAACTTGTAACCCTGCCGCTGCGCTGCTGCATTTTCCACACAAATAGTTAAAAAGAGGGATGAAAAAAGAAAAGAGCATTATTATTTGGAGGAACGCAGGAAATCTATTTGAGAAAAAGAAGAAACAGGGATCAAATAAAATGCTCTTGTGGGTTATGTTATGTTATATGAAAAGAAGGAAGGAAGGAAATACATCTCTATTTTAATTCCCGGTGATGAATGTGCCATTTCATTTCGGTTAACAAAAAAACTTCATTTCTCTTATGCATCTTCCTCCCTAAGTGACAGTGGGGAAAAAGTTTCAATTCCAAAGAAGTGAGAAAATTCCTTTTGTCAGTTTCTAATTTATTTTACACTTAGGAAAAATTCCGCTATACATAGACTACAGCCTAAGACATTATTTTGCCTTTGCTTTACGCACGTAATAATTTTGTTGTGTATATTGTGTATAGTGTGTAGGTAGGTTAAATATTATCCCAGTAAACTCGTAAATGTGTCTCCCTTTTAATTAAGAGAAGATGTAGGTATGTATACCTATTCCTCTCCTCAAAATTAAAAAGTAAAACAAAATTTAGCACAAAAGGTAATTTATAAGCTTTATAATTTGATTTGATTAATCCCCATTTCAAAAGAAGCACCACCAAATTAAAGTTAATTGACATATACCATGCATACTATGAATGTCATTGAATATTGAGGCTGCAATTACAATTACAATTACTACAACAGTAATTACAAGCTTATTTGAGAACTCCCTTATAATAATAATGATAATAAACGTAAACAGTAACAAGCTAACATAGACAATAATAATAAACTTCATCTTCAATAAAAGGAATATATAAGTAATTATTCACTTTACTCAATCAATCGAATCATCGCAATAAAGGATATTAAATTATCAAAACAAAACCTCATTCTATTAAGCTATCTGTACGAACGAAGGAAATGATTGCGGTTGTAATAATGTAATAATAATAATGATGCTGATGACGAATTATTATTAGCCATGCCATCCATCCATCCATTCATGCATATATAGTATGAACAAAATAAAATAGCTTTTGGCATTTCGTTTCTTTCCAATCTTTTGCTTTTCTTCATTCTTCTTCGTAAAGTTTATTTTTCTTGCAACTACTTCTGCAGTGCTGCTGCTGCTCTTTTTGTTTATTCACATGGTCTGTCTCTCTTCTCTTCTTCCTTTTTTATAGCTTTGAGCAAAGAATTGAGATTGAGAGTGGTCTACCTCTCTTCTCTCTGCAACAAACGAAACGCAAAGAACGATTATTTGTGATGTGATCATTCCCATTCCCTTCTTTGTGGGTTCTTAATAATTTCTTCAAACTTAAGCCCATTACGACTCATTACTAGAAAAAGATAGAAAGGCTTGAAAGGAAAGAGCGATAAAATAGAGTCTGCCTATTGCCTTGCCTTGAGCTCCTTCCTCTCCCACAAATCTCTTTCTCACACGCACAAACAAAAACAATCATCAACGCAACGCAATTCAACTCCTCTACTCAACGGAAAGCAACAAAAGCAAAGCAAAGCAATGTCAGTAAACTAATTTTCTAAGAAGATGAAAGTGCATCCATGCATAATTTCACAGATTTGGGTTTACTACAACATTCCTCGAATATGAATAAGAGGCATAATTAATGAACTAAACATTTCTGCACTTGACTGTTGTTGTTGGTGTTAAGTTTTAAAACACTTAAGATCAATCTCAACACTTTTAGCTCGACAAGCAAACTTTTTTTATCTGAAGAAATGTTATATTCGTTGGCTCGGGGACGAAAACTTTGTACTGAAATTTAAGACATTGGAAAGCAACAAAAGCAAAGCAAAGCAATGTCAGTAAACTAATTTTCTAAGAAGATGAAAGTGCATCCATGCATAATTTCACAGATTTGGGTTTACTACAACATTCTTCGAATATGAATAGAGGCAGTAGTGACTCTATGCTTAGAAATGAGAGAAAATCATGAAAATAAATACCAATTTTCATAAAATATGCTTACTTGATGACGATGAATAATAATTAATGAACTAAACATTTCTGCACTTGACTGTTGTTGTTGGTGTTAAGTTTTAAAACACTCAAGATCAATCTCAACATCTTTTAGCTCGACAAGCAAACTTTTTTTATCTGAAGAAATGTTATATTCGTTGGCTCGGGGACGAAAACTTTGTACTGAAATTTAAGACATTTTGATACATTTTTTTAAAGAAAACACTTTCACAACCGAGA
This sequence comes from Lepidocyrtus cf. sotoi NNG-2020, assembly GCA_027744475.1. NCBI lineage: Eukaryota > Metazoa > Arthropoda > Collembola > Entomobryomorpha > Entomobryidae > Lepidocyrtus > Lepidocyrtus cf. sotoi NNG-2020. The sequence goes on along the minus strand of JAHZNJ010001299.1, from coordinate 6,382 downwards.
CCGACTGGAATCTTCAGTTTAAAAAAATTGCAAATTAAAATTAATTAAAATAAGAACATTTAAATTTGTCAAATCCTTCAACTTGATATTTGTGAACTATTTTTATTTTTTATTTCACAAAAAATATGCTACGCACATTTACACGTGAGCGTAACTTTACTAATGTGATTCCAAAAGTAGCCAAAAGTGGAAGTAATAAAGTATAATATTTTATTTTTNGTGAACTTTCTTTATTTTTTATTTCCCAAAAAAATGCTACGCACATTTACACGTGAGCGTAACTTTACTAATGTGATTCCAAAAGTAGCCAAAAGTGGAAGTAATAAAGTATATTTTATTTTTGGCTTCCCAACATTGATTTCAAAAAGCAATGTCCAGGGACCTCGACGACTATACACACCAGTGAAATATTGGTTGACTCGACTCTCTCGTTGACTTTTCTGCTTGCCAAAACATTGACTTTGAAAAATATCTTTTGGCTCTGGAGTCTAGAATCACACAGGAAACCTGTTTATGACTTTTGCTTTTGGAGAATTCACGGTCACAGTCATTTCATCACACAAAACTCATTTAAAAACGAACAAACGAACGAATGAAAAATAAAATGCCTTCTACAAAGTGCAATGCATCCGATCAAGCTATTTTTATGAGATTTTAAAGCAAAAACTGCAGAAGCAGAATTGAGCAATACGAGTCTGACTCTGACTCATTCTATTTTATTTATTAGTTTCTTCTCAGGCAGCAGGACCAAGGCGAAATATTATTTAAGGTTTTGTCTTGGTCACTTCGTTTCCGATCTTCTTATGGCAGAGGGCATGCATGGTCGTCGTCGTCCTCCTCCTTCTCAGCTCACGGGCTCACTCACAGTTCTTAACCTTACCCCTACCAACGCAAATTTTTTTATATAAGGAATAATATTCAATGATCTATGAAATTTTCTTAACGCATTTAATAATAATATCATCCCTAAAAAACTTGTTTATTTATTGCTTGGCCAAATTTTTCCACAAAGAGAAGAGAAAAGGAAAAAGAAAAAGGATAGATCACACATCATGAAGGAAACATTAAACTTGTTTATTTATTGCTTGGCCAAATTTTTCCACAAAGAGAAGAGAAAAGGAAAAAGAAAAAGGATAGATCACATCACATCTTCAATAGATCAACTATTTCAACAAGAGTTTTTGTTCCTTTTTGAGAAAGTGATCTTCTGATCGATTTGTTTGAAAATAAATAAAGAAAAAAGAACAAAATGAATTTTTGTTTCATCGAAGAAATTTTTGTTTCTTTAAAAAAATATCTTCTTTCAAAATAAATATTTGCGAAAGTGTTGTGGTGTTACCTAGATTTATTCACTAACACAGAAATCAGAAATACAAAAGAAATAAGGAAGAAGTGGACAATGCAAAAATATAATCAATCGATCAGTAAATAATAATAAAAAAGGAAGCTGTTTATTATTATTATTTTATTTTACTCTCTCTCCCTCTCGGACTTTTGAGTAAATAAAGTAGCATTCATGAAGTGATTTTTTTTCAGTGATTGAGAGAATATTAAAATCGTGCAAACAGTTTTACCCTTGGGATAGTAAATATACATCTCACCTAAAAATATCCACACAGAAAATATATTCTATTGTGTTATTGTTGTGGTGGTGGTTGTTGTTATTGAAGTAATGAAAACTTTAATCATATCGATACATTGTCTACCTATCATCGATACAAAAATTTCATCTTGAATCATTTAAGTGAAGAAAAAATTATTACAGCCGTTTCTTATTTATTTATTAATACTCTCTTCATCGATAAAAAAAAGAATTAAAGTTTTGCGGCAAGAAATTTTTTTATCAAAAAACTTTCACGCCTTGAGTCAAACGCAATAATACTTTTCAAAATAAAAATTTGAATACGGTAGTAGTGCCATTGCTGCCAGAGTGCGACTGCCGGCTTCTTTTTTATTCCACCAAAAAGAAGTATTTTTAGCGAGATTTATACAAAACACAACACGTACGATTCATTCAGTCAGTAGGCCGTCAATTTTCTTCGAAAGCAAAGCAAAAAAGGAAAGAAAAAAAGCCTTTACAGTCGAAACTGTCATTTGTTATTTGTGTAACAACAATACAGAAAGAAAGAAGCGTGCATAGAATTATTTCTCATCTACACTTTACAAGATAACAACAAAACCTTCTTCTTTATTAACAGTTTTCACGCAAAAAAATTTGGCTTAAGTTTTAAACTTCCGTTTTTACACTAACTTGTAAGAAGTAATCATCATCATCTACGGCGAAACAACACACTTCAAACTTCAATCTTTTTGCTGATGTGAGTGAGAATAGCGAGAAGTGAATATTGTTATAATAATTGTATTTCCGTCATTGCATTTCGCATTGTTTTCTTCCGTTTTGATGATATACAAGGAAAAAAAGGTGAACACAAATAAGTTTTTCATCTTTGAAAATAAGAACTTTTAAAAACTAAAAAGGCTCTTGCTTAACAAAGGAGCTTTTTCTAAGTAAAGTGTTTGCCGTGTGTAAAAAGAAAAAAAGCAGCTCATCATTTGCATCATCATCATCGTGATTGGACCTGAGGCTAATTAAACTCTCATTAATACACGTCTCATTAACGTCTGTCCAATGAAACGGGGAACGGAACGAAACAATAAAGCTTAAGAAGAATAAGAAAAAAAATCTTCCTTCGTTCGTTCGAATAAAAATCGAATCGTGTATCAACTTCCATTCTTCGCAGCTCATTCACCATTCACACTAAACTCAATAAAAAAATTTTCATATATAAAGGAGAAAAATGACTGAGAATTGAATTGATAGGAAAACGTGTCTTGAAGTTCAGATACCGAGTTTTGTCTATACAAAAACTGTTTTGTCTTTTTAGTAGTGACGACGGCAGTAGTGCAGTGTCTTGTCTTGTCTTTCCTTTTGAGCGAAGAATAATATAAAAAAGGAGTAATTATTTTTACACAGATTAATAAAAGCTGAATAAATGCATTAAATGCAAGCTACGCTATACGAACGGACAGACTTTTCTTTAACAGAAATTGATTCGGCAAAAACTGCATACATAAAAGGGGAGTAAAAAGAGGGACGAAACTAATTAGTTTTACCACACCATATTTAAATGAGGACAACAACAACAAGAAAAACAAAAATAGTAAAAAAAGGAAAGAAATTGCCCAATGTTTGTACAGTAACAAGGTGTTGTCAAATTCGGAGATCGACTTGCCCCGTCCGTCATCATTTTTGTGAGTGAATTTTTCAAAGAAAAAAAAACAATCGGAAATCGGAATACAAAATAAAAATAGAGCACGACGCAAAGGAAGAGGTAAGCAATGTGCAATGTGCATATAAAAAAGTTAAATAAGATAAATAAATAAATCAGTTTTACTATTTTACAAAAGGCAAAGCTAAAAAGCTTGGATTCATTATCATCAGTAACAAAAAAAAATCAAATTGATCAAGTGAACAGAATTTAAATTGATATTGTATTGTGATCAGATCAGAAGGAAAGGAGGAAGAACCAAAACCCCAAAGTTGAGTTGAGTTGATTCAGAGAAATACCACTTCCACCGATAATATAATACTACCGACAAAAACAATTTTCTATCTCTGGGAGGAAGTTAGTTGGATGGTCGTTGCGTTGCTGTGTCGTAATAGTGAAGATCACCATCATCATCAAAAGCCCACTCGTCTTTTTTCCTTCATCCAACTCAACTCACACTTCACTTGATTCACTCGAGAGACTTTGAGTTTCGAGTTGAGACGTAGATTTATTGTTTCAACATACACTTTACTTATGATTATTGTTATTATTGCACAACAACAACAACAGCAACAAAAAGGGGCTCTTCACTTGATGAAACTTTATAAAGTGAACTTACTACACTCCTTCTGTCTCGCTCTTTGCTAATCCCACTTCTGTGCTGTGACAAAGAAAGAGTGAGAAAGGGAAGGGAGAGAAAACCAACGAAACTTAAAGGAAGAAGTAAAGTTCGTCTTTGCGTTGCGTTGTCGTCATCATTTCCCCCAAAAACATAATTGATTATGTAAAGAAAACTCTTCCATGCAACAATAATATCTTAGAGCAAACAGAAAACAGAGAAAGAAGAAGGAGAAAAAGGAGAAAGAGAGTATATTATAGTGAAACAATAATAATCTTAATAATAATAATAAGAGGAATAAGAATAAAACAAAAACAAATACAGAAGAAAACAATAACTCGTTCATTGGACTCATTCATTCTTCTTCTTCTCCTCCGTCTCCTTCCAACAAAATATATTATTATCTTTCTTCTTCTTTTCTCTGTATATCCTGTTGTGGAACTAGTGGTTTTGGTGGTGGTGCGGTGGTCTTGGTGCTCCTGTTTTTGTGCGTGGCGTAGTAGTAAATACTAAAGTTTTATATCTTTGTCACACTCTCACTTTTGGTTATTAATATTATTGTTATTATTATCATCGGCGGCAACAGCAGCAACTTTTAGTCCCTGCTTCACACCACACACCGCCAACAAAGTCCATTCATTTAACTTGATTCATTCATTTTGTGGAAAGTTAGTTAAGAAAGAAGGAAAGCCGTGGTGGTGGTTTTTAAAGTTATATAATAATATATATACATATTACCTACACACATAGAGTGAAGTGGTGGTGGTAGCGTTGTTGGTCGCTGAACCGGATCCTGTGGGAAACAACAAGAAAACCTTTAGAGGAGTGGAGTTTTTGTCTTTTAAGAAGAAGAAGAAGAGTGTAAGTTTACTAATGTAAGTGGGCCTGTGCACTTCTGATATTATTACTTAAGAAGGGCTTACTTACCAACTAACTTAAACTTAAACTTAAGCTAAGTATTTTAAAAGGGAAAAGGGAAGGGAAGTAGAGAGAAAGTCTTTTCTCTTCCATCGAAAGCAATAACGGGCTCAGTATATCATCTCTTAATGCTCTTCTCTCTCTCTCTCTCTTTCGGCTACTTACTGCGTTCCCGCTGATACGTACGATATGATATGAAAACGGGAAGGAAGAAAGAGAGAGAGGAAGAAGGAGACACAAGTAGAAAAGTAAATCTTGCGAGCGTTTTACACTTTCTTTAGAAAAGAGCAAAGACCAAGCTCGGCTGTAGTAAAGTAAGGTAGAGGAAGACATTAGGAAAGGCTCTTCTTTAACAGCACCGTATTAGATGGTGAAAGACAAGAAAAGCTGTTGTAATTTTCAGTTGTAAATACTACACGGCAAAGCTAAACATAAAGTTAGGTCTCGTATTAATAATGGAGGAGATGACAAGAAGAAGCTCTCATTTTTTAAGTAGTGTAATTTTTTTTACTCCTTCTTGTTTGCATTTCATTTATTCATAGACAGCAACCCACATTTTTAATAAGTGGAAAATAGAAGGAGCGGAGGAGTATGCATTTGTGAGATTCTCAGGTTCTGTCAAATTTTCTTCATAGTATTATTATCCCGTGAAAAGAAAACTTTCAACGGATTTCCTCGTCTTCTTTAAGATAAAAAATCTCAGTAATAGGTTACGTAATAAATACAGTAATAATAAAGAAAGGCGGAAGTGAAAATAAAGAGTGGGGCGTTGATTAAATGACAGACAATTTATAAAGCTTGACATTACTACTACATTATTTATTGAAAAGCGGCTTAATTATTGTGTATTGCATAACAGCAGCAGCAGCAAACGCTGTCCTACTTCAGTAAAGTAAGCTTCCATCTAAAGAAAGAAAGAAAGAAAGAAAAAAGCTGCCCATGGAATAGAAGTAAATGCAGTGCAGCTTTGGACTTTGAACTTTCACGGGTCTTTTAGGTTGGAAGGAAGGTTGCTGCTGCTGCTGCTGTTGTTTGTTGTATAAGTGTCAAGGGATTAATTAAGTGTCAGATGTGAAGAGGTGGACAAAGGAGAAAGAAAGGAAAAATGAGTTACCTACGTAATAGTACGTACGTACATTGCAATACCAACCACTTCTGCTACTCCGTTGCGTTGTTGTTACGGAGAAACATTCACTCAACTTACAAACTCTTGTGCTAATTTAATTTTAGTTATTAAAACAGCTTGTTTCATTTACATTGTTATTATTATTATTATAAAATTGTATTATGTAAACGAAGAAGAAGAAGGAGAAGTTGACCTAGTAATCAACTTTTCACCCCACAATCGCATTAAAGCAGCAAAGCAAGAGTTTTTCTTAATTTCCCTTTCCTCTCCTTCCATTCCACATTCATCCTTGCAAAATGAATGAAATGAAATGAAACGTATGCTGAAAGCATAATGTAGGTAAGCTCTGGCGAAAATGTCACAAAAACAGAGAAAGAAAGAGAGAAGCAAAGCAAAACGTCTTCATCATCTTGTTTTTCATTATTATATTAGTAGTAGTATTAGATACAT
>JAHZNJ010001298.1:0-10452 GCA_027744475.1 Lepidocyrtus cf. sotoi NNG-2020 | reverse complement strand
TTAGTTTTACTCATGGTCAAGCAGGGCAAGTGTTACCTATGTCACTGTAGGCATCAAGCTGCTCAAAATTACTCGATTGACGTTATAGCTTAAATTATTTTTTTTGGAACATTTCTGTCTGTCGTCATATTTTAAAGTTAAATAACCTTACCCAAAAAGAGTATAGGTCTTAATTAGTATTAATATTACATTAATAAGAATATAAATGTGTCACATGAAATATAAACAGCTTGCGTAAAACTCTATTGAAGAAATGACATTTAACTCGCATAATAAAAGGTAACATTAGTAAATTTTTAGAGCTCGAAGCATTAGTTAAACGCAGAAAATTTCATAGTATGATGCCATGCAAGCATGTGAGTTCCCTTTTCTTTCCTTCTTATCTTAACTCTTTTTGTGCTGTAGTAGTTTTTTATCTCATTCTTCTTCTTCCTCCCTTCCTTTTCTTTGTAGCTTACCTAACTTTACTTTGCACAATGCACACAACAACAGCAGCAGCAGCAAAGTCATATAGTTAAAGAAAAAGAGTAGGGAAATAGATAAGCACAACGGAGGAAGAGGTTCGCTCGTTTTTTCCTTTTTCCTCCTTCTTCTTCTCTCCTTCGTTCGTTCGTTCGTTCATTCCTCTTCAGACATCTTAGATGGGATCTGCTGATAGAGAACTCAGCAGAAGATGCCCAGGTAAGAGATAAAGCCCCCATTTCTTACACAGCTGTCTCTTTCTTAGAATTAATGAAGATTCTTATCAAATATTCCATTCCAGATGGGAGTGATAAGAAGGAAAATCGCTCTTCGTCTTTTTTTCCTTTTCTTCTCTCTTTTTTACTCGCAGCGCAGTAGAAGAGCAAGAAGAGAGAGAAGATGGAAGACGATATGGCTGTCTGTCATAGCCGTAGCATAGCACAACCACACACATACGAGCTCCACTCACTCTAGTTGTATACCCAAAGCCATATTATTGCTTTTTGCTGCTGCACAATTTTTTGTAAGTTAAGAAACTACCAACAGCAGCATATTATACCAAAATGCAGCCTTGCAACAGCATAATAAACATTTTCTTGCTGCAGTTGCAGTAGCGTTTTTAATAAAAGTTAAGCATGTTTGCCGTTTGGGGAAGAACAAAACATCCGCGTTTTGTTATTTTGAAGTTTGTTTTTATTCCCATTACGTAACATCAATGTAGTCAAATAATATTCTAGCTAAGCAAGTAATGTATACCACGCATAGGTACTTTCCTACGAAATCAGAAGAAAAGAACCTACAAATACTTACAGTTAAAACATATTTTAAATTTTTTAACGACGCTACGAATTTTAATTTATTTTAAATTTTATCAGAAGAAGCTCAAAATATTTTAATTTAGTCTATTTGTTGGATTAAGCCATAACTTTATCAGCCTAGTAGAACAATTTATTGCAATACAAGTTCTTGTACTATCAAAATATTGGATACATAATTGAATTTGTAACAATATTTGCAATGACGAAAAGATGGAGAACGCCACCTGAACTGGATCCAGTTTTCGTTCTTGATATTATGAAATGGAATGCGCTGTATGAAACGAACCAATAAAATGGATGTAAATTCTCAACATTCTCAATTCTTTTGATTTTTATATAATACCAAACACCACAAAAAATGGACACATTCTTCAGTCTGCAGAATGCAGAGTAGACTGAATGAATCTATCAAAGATGTTGTTGATGATGGTGTCACGTAATGATTCAACTTTTTTTTTACGTATTATGTATTTTACTATTTGCTCGCTTATTGCTGATGGTGATGATAATGGGAATAGCGACACGATACTGACGATTCCGATGATAGCCTCTCTTGATAAAGTAAAAGAAGAATGCGTTATTTTATTGGTAATCCCGACAAACCATTTCATATATTTTGTAAAGTGCAAGTGGCAGTTTTGTGGCTGTTGCAAAAACAATATAAATCCAATAAATCGTTAAATAAAAAACTTCTTTTTATCCGAAATTGATCATCATCATGAAGATCACGAGAAAGAGATGAAATGATCTGGTCTGGGATAGTCCATCCAACTCTACAAAATAGTTCTTGTTTTCTGTGTCCTGTTTCATTTTTTTTTATATTTTTTCGATCGGGTCGATCAGAGTCAGTTCAATAGTCAATAACTTCTTCGATCATCAATAATGTTTACTTTATGCCCTGTTTGATTCCCATTTTGCATTGTTGTAAAGTTTTTCTTTAGTTATTGACTCGCTCGCACCTGATTTTTTCCATGCAATGCAATGGGGATAATAATGGCCAGAATGATGAAGATGATGGCGATGATAATGATAATGCTGTGCTGATCTAAAATGATGATAGAGAGACGCTACTAAATGTTATAGCCAAAAACATTAGCGAAAAACTTGTCCCCTTTATTGCTGGCTTATAGTGGCAGTAAAAGGCACGTTTATGGAGTGATTTAAGCACAATAAGAAAATACTTCTTCTTGGTTCATTCAATAATATTGTGGTGGTGGTGATGTGCATTTTTGTTTGTTTTCTCCCCTCCCCTCTCTCTCTCTTTCAGAAGAAAGTAATCAAATCAATAAGAAAATGGAGGTGGGGTTGTTATAGTCGTTTGTAATCCAACGGCAACGGCCACTTACTTAGTAAGTGAGTTAAGAAATATTCAAATCAAATAAACAATCATTATCGTCATCGGCAGAACTAAAAAATGGGTTTTTATTCTTTCTCGACTTATCCATCAATTTACTTTCCCAATAATTTAAAAATAAAAAAAGAATCTCAATCAAAAAATCATTTATTTACTTTAACAAAAGAGTGGAGAGGTTAAGTGCACTTGGGAGATAATTCATTATGAGGAGATAGATGCAATTTCCCATAATAATATCAGATTCTTCAATCCAATCCGAATCCAGTCTCTTTTCTTCTTAACGATGATGATTACATCGTATTATGACGATGATTACTTTAGATATGAAGAGGAGAGACCTTTTAACTCTTTTGCTGTGAGCGCATCAAAACATCAACAGCATGGGCGAGGAGGAAGAAAAAAGAAAACAATCCTCTGCTGACTCTTGGCTGACTCTGCCTCTGAACTGAACTCAAATCCATTACTAGAGGAATGCCTGATACTGATGGATGCTGATCATTTCTTGTGTTGTTGATGAGGTTGAGTCTGCGAGTGAGGTAAATGCAATTAGATCATAAGACGATTAAAAATGGAGACCTCTCCATTTCTTTTCTGATAAATGTCGTGTTTGTTTCAAATATTTTCATCATGATCATCATTTCTACTACTAAAACGTCATTGTCATCATCACAAAACAAACACATCAACCACAAACAATTACATGAACTTAAACATAATCAAAATAACTTTAACAATTAGCTTCTCCTCATATCGATATCACCTTTTAAAACCTCTCAGGAAAAAAGCCAATCTTCAGTAAAGATGAGTTAGTCTAATCAGAATAACTGCGACTTTGATGAACTACTACTAAAGTAAATCTATCTAAGCTTTCTTCTTACGTAAGTTAAAAAGAAGGAGGAAGATTATTATGATGATCTGCTAAGCTTTCAACTTCAACTTCTTCTATTTCTTCAACTCGGCTGGTCTTTCCCATTTAGATCTGGTCGTATTAGACATGACATTATACGAAAAATTTTAAGATATGAGAGAGGAGAGGAGGATGTGTGCGATTAACTTCAACTTCTTCTATTTCTTCAACTCGGCTGGTCTTTCCCATTTAGATCTGGTCGTATTAGACATGACATTATACGAAAAATTTTAAGATATGAGAGGAGAGGAGGATGTGTGCGATAGCGTTGTTAATACTACAATGTTGACAATGACAATTGACAATACATTTTATCATTCTTTCTGTCCTGTCTCTCTGATGATGATCTGCCCATCCATCTGTCCTCGCTGCTCTTCTTACTCTTCTTCTTCAAAATAAAAATAACAGAAATGATGATCATCATCGTAGTATCATCAGCTTAAAAAATCAGCTTTTACAAACAGGGGACGTCATACATAACAATTACAATGCATAAAAGTTTCTCTTATCTTGGCTAATGGCTTTTGGCTATNATCATCGTAGTATCATCAGCTTAAAAAATCAGCTTTTACAAACAGGGGACGTCATACATAACAATTACAATGCATAAAAGTTTCTCTTATCTTGGCTAATGGCTTTTGGCTATTTGCGTTTGTCACCTTCAAGATTTTGACCATAATGTCCGATAAGAAAAAGAGAAGAGGAACGAAACGATAGAAAGAAATGACTTGTATTTTAATGTGTATCGTGCTTACTCTTGCTCTTGCTTTTCTATGCACATAATATAAAGCTGCTGAAGATGTTTAGAATGATGTGATTTCAAAAGAATAAAGAAAAAAGCCAAAAGCAAAAAGAGCAGCAGAGCAAAGGAGTGAGTAAAAAGAAGAAGAGGGGAAGATAACAACGCAACGATAAGGAATCGCTTCTCTTCTTCGTCATCGTCATCAGAAGAGTCAGAGTTGGTGGGGAGAGCGAGAGAGAGACAGTGATTATTGTGATATGGTTGGCTTCCCACTAAAAGCATGTCAGATTAAGAAAGAAGAGGAACAACAAGAACAAAGTGAGTGTGGTGGTGGTAAAGAAGAAGAGATTGTGATGATGTTGATGATGATGGTCGTTGGTGATGGGGTATTATTTGGATTGAATTGCAATGCAAAGTGGATATTACGCTTTTTATCTTTATCTAAATTTTGTCATCAAAAGAATCTTCTTTAGACAGAAATTGTATGTAAATTGTAAAATGTGGACGTAATATTCCTTATATGGGGGTAAGGTATGCTTCTCATCTTTAAAGCTGAATAGATGGTGATGATGATGACGATTTCGATGTTTTTGGGACGAGGGACGCGGTTTAATATTTACAAATGGTTAAATACGTAACAAATTAACAGAGAATTTAATAAATTTTACATTATTGTGGAGTGGATCTATGAAAAGCTACTATCTACCAACCTACAAATATTAACTTTATAATTTTATTTTGAAGTACGTTGAACTACTTTACGTCAATTCCAATTAGTTTCCAAAACATTAGTCTCGTCTGGATAAACAATTTTAGCAGCCTATACTGACGCTGAAGAAGTACTGCACTGCAACTCATTAAATGCAAATAAAAATACTTTTTTGCTTAAAAAGGCAAAACATTGCACGAATTACAGGAATTTTATTTGTGTGGGTTTGCATTTACCTACAGATATGTGTTAAAGTTAAGATAAATGAAGGAAAAGTTCTTTTAAAGCGTATCAATATCACCATCGCCATCATGATCATCATCATCATAATTAACCCATTATGCATACATACATACATTGCAGAATTAATCTTAATTGTTATCAAGTACAGATTAAAGTACAAAATTGGCACGTGAATCACACACATCTTCATCCATTCCGCTCAAAAGGGCACATAATCTTTCCATTCATCACAGCCACATAATTATCATCAATTCATCTTCTTCGCCTTCGTCTCTTTTGGCCTTTAACATTTTTTTACTTTCTTGGGAAGAAAAAGAGGGAAAGTCCAACCAGCAACAGCGACACTAGCAGGATCTTCTTCTTCGACAGTCACAAGACATTTCATGAAAACATTATAAATTATTTATAAATAAACTTGATACTTGATAGGCTAAACAAGATGTGTATGCATGTAGTAATACGTTAAAAAATTCATGGCAGCTGAAGAAAAAGGAGAAGAAGAAAAACCTTTTAATCAAAATATAATCAAAAGAGTGAGTAATGATGAAATTGAAATTATTTCTTGCAATAATCTTGTTGGTGGTTGTACGCTGACATTCCTGTGCATACTGAATTGATCTGCTTGTTTTGAGTTGATTGAGATGGGAGATGAGTTCACTCATTGATGAGCAGGATTACGACTCGATCAAACCAAACCACTCTCACTGATTTGTCTGATGTTGTGAGTGAGCGAAATCTTTTTTTCTTATAAGAAGTTATGTAATACAAGACAATTCACTTTCATTTTTGCCACTGTTTTTGCGCAAATGGATCAAATATCTTTTTGTTCTCCGTCGGAGATGTGAAGTGAGTAACCTTGTGTATAAGTGAGTGAATACTCAAATTAATAAGAAAATTTTAGTTTAAAAGTATTTTTGTCTACAACTTCAAAACAAAAATTTATAAGACCAGACAAGTCAGTTGATCGTATTCAGTTTTTAAAATAAACAAATCAAGCTGAAAATTTATTATAACAGTTAGAAAGTTTTGTGGAGAAAAGATGAAAAGTTTATGTTTTAAGTGAATTTCAAAGTAATTAATTTTTTTGTTTTAAAAAGTAGTTTTCTGTTTCATGTGCAAAACTAAAGTACAAATGTCAATTAAAAGGAAATATTGCGGAATCGCAAGGATTGGAGGCGCTTTAGGTAAAAAGAGTCATTTCGTTTTTTGCATGTTTGTTTTGCAAGTTTGTTGCCATAAATAATTCCTTAGTAATATTCTAGTACCTGCATTAATAGATTAAAGACTATGACCGTTCGGTTAAAACTTGACCTGTAAATGTGATTTAATCGTACAATACAAACTTAAGCTAATCCGTAATAGAAATAGATTCTAAGCGCATTTTAAAAATATTTTTTACCCTTTTTAAATCTATAATTTACCTTAATCAGCAGGCAAAATGATTCACTTCCTTTTAATATCCTTTTTTATGTTTCTATTTGCAATTGCAGCTAGTCTGCTTCACTTTTGATGCTTTGCTGAAGATAAAAATAATGAAAATAATGATAAGCAACAAACACTACTGCAGTTTAAAAATTCAGTTGGGCTCGATGAAGTTATGAAGATGCTTTAAAGCAATAGCATATTAAAGCATCATCATCATTACTGAAATGGAGATGATGACAATCCCACAATATTATATCATATCATATCGCTGAAAGTAAAGAAGAAAATAATACCTTATATTTCCTGTTTTCCCAAAAAATTCTAAACCTAAAACCACCTGCATTACTATCAACATCGGTCTTATCGCATTTGCATCAAAACTTTCAGAAGATTAACGTTAAGAGTTAATGTTTACTTGCGTTGCATAAAACAAAATTATTATATCATTTTGTTTTCTAACAAAAAGTGCAGACGATGAAAAAAATATTAGGTAACTTTACAAAACAAAAAGAATTCAATCAAAATTGTACACTATGCAAGAAAAAGGAAAGGTGAAATGAATGAGCAGCGCTGAGCAGAAGCTTGTTGAAGAGGGGCTTGCTTGTCTTATTTTCTTCTCTGGATGAGATTCGATATGCTACCCGAAAAATAATACGTTTTCACGAGAATGCTTACACTGATGATGATGATGGTGATGATGCAATGATCATCAATTCACCACCAAAAAGATATGAAATGATATGTTATTTAGGAAAACCGGAGACGAGCAGAACTGTAAAAAAGTGTGCTATGAGAAAATGATATGGGAATCGTACTGATAAGATCAGGAAAAGTTAGTTCAGAGCGGAGAAGATTGAGTGAGTGAGTGAGTGCAAGCAAAAAAGGGGAGAGTGCAACGTTCAAAATTCAAAACCATTTTTTTATTTGAAAGGTTACCTTCCATTTCTTCTCCTTCTTCATTGCTAATAATAGTTGTTCAGTTCAGTTTTTATATGAAATGAAATGGCTTCATTCTGAAACGTCAAACCTATAAAAGAAACTTTGTATCTTTTCTCGCTCATAAAATAGAAACGATGATGATCAGGAGTGCGAAAGTCTTTGCCGGTTCGAGTATCACATTATTCATCAAATAGATTTGTATCCCATCCAATTCCCATCTTTCTGTGTGTGTGTGTGTGTTTCTCTCTGTCTCCTTTTTAATCTCCGTATCAAGTTTTATCTCCGTCTTTTTCTTGGCATGAATTGAAAGAAATGAAATCGTCATGAAGTGACATCATGATTTTCATGTGGTCATCCTCATTCTTTCCTGATTCTTCTTGTCTCTGTGTCCGACTCTTTAAAAAGTCAAACATTCTCAAATCAAATCAAAACATTTGCCATTGAATCACTTTGGCATGTGTTCATCTTCAACAACAACAACAAATCTTCGAATTCATGAAGATGGGATGGTTAAAAAAATGGCAGTAAATGATGATTACACAGCGATGACGACGATGATTAAAATGATGACGATGATGTTGGTGTTGGTCTTTTTGTCGGCGAAAATTAGTCAGTTTATTTTTTTCTACTTGCTTAGGAAAAAAGTAAATAAGAAAGAGCCACACACATCCGTACCGTCATAATATAATACATGCATACATGCATTTTCTTCGTCGTAGTAGTAGAAAATAGCAGTAAAATAAAAATGCTTCAGTCAAGTCAAAGGAAACGGGATAGTAACCAATTTCATTTCATAAAAAATCGTTACTTTGGATCGTGAGGATTGATAAGGAAAGATAAAATGTTTTTAGGTAGATAAAGAGAGTGCAGCAGAGTACATACATAAATTGGCTTATAGCTTTGGTTTAGGCATATTTACTTTAAAAATAGGAATATATAAATACAGTAAATTGACAAACCAATATTGCTTCTTCTTCTGATGTGATGCGAGTTGAGTGAGCGAAAAAAGAGAAGCTTATCTTTGCCTATCTATCTATCTCCATTTTATAACTGGGAAATGGCACGGCACAACATTACACAAAATTACGTATTACGTATTAAACTAAAAAAAAGTACAGTACGTAGTATTTTACTACTATATCTATACCTAAGTTAAATAAATTATTATAATGTTGTGGTGACTAAGAAGATGAGTGAGTGAGTGAGACGATGACCTTTAGAGGGCATGAACCTTTCTTTTTTAATCACAATTTTTTTGGTATGTCAAGTCAATGACTATTACTAAATCTATACTAAATGTATGTTAAGTAAGTAAGTGCATAGTAATTACAATTTTAGTACAAAGTTTAAAGAGAGAGAGAGAGAAGCACATGTTTAGCATGTGGTGGAAATCAATGACCACGTAAAAAAATTAGATCGAGAAAAAGTTGCGTTTTTATTATTTTGATGATGATGAAATGTGGAGGAATTATTATTGATTTTTTTTCTGAGTAATTTAATTTCAATCTGAATTGAATCTGTCACAGATGTATTCACAGAGTTACATTTTCATGGCTGAACAGAGTGTTCTGGTCACTGGACAGCTATCATTTAAATATTATCATGAATCACGATGTTTACGACGTTTTGAGAAATGGGACTGATAAAATAAATTAAATTGATACAGTGATACACTGTAAAAATGTATCTTGCATGCAGTGGCCATTTAGCGTCATCATCATAGTCGTAGTCATAATCAATCATCATCAGCGAAGCTCGTGCGGTATGTTTGTTGACGTTTTTATGTTGTTTTTAAAGATTTAATAAGTCGATTTGTGCGATAACGAGTAATAAAATGAAGGTGAACTTTGTATCTTGCAGACGACTCTATTCATATTGATGTATATTATGCAAATATCTTCAACACAATTGCATCTATTACTGAAAGTAAACTTATATTTTTCGGTATTAATATTTGCAGCGTTATTTTAAATCATTTTCTGTTTGAATCAATCGTAATATCTAATTCTCTACTTTATCCTTTCGTTTTTTGTTTCCATCATATTTTTGATGAAAGATTTGTTCTATCATTTCTCATTCCATTTAGTTCCAACTTTTAAAATATAATTTAGAGGCTATACCGTTATTATGCAGTAATACATTCTGACTGTTTGCCTTCGTGTACTTTTTTATAGACTTTTTCATCTTTCTCCTTCCCATCTCTACAAAATATTCGTTTTCTTCTTTCGATGTCATTTCGGATCATAACTGGGATAATGAAATAGATGATGATGACGATAATCCTACCATATCCATAACTATATCGTATAATATCACCGGGGTTTTTATGATGCCTTTGCTTATGTCTGAAAGATATTTAGAAAACTCCTTTATCTTCCTTCATTCCTCTCCTTCCTTCTCATCTTTTTCTTTTTCTTCTTCTTCAGTTTTTACTTAAATATAGTCCAGAGATATATTTTGCTGATAAGCGATAACGATAAAACGAACGACAAAGCAGCAGCAGCAGAAGGCTCATTCTACAAAAATAAAGAAAAAGACAGGAAAGGAGAAGAAGACGAAGAAAGATGAGCAGAGCGAAGTAAGCAAACTGAGATTCACTCGTAATCATAATCAGATACGATCCTCTCTTCTTCTCCTCTTTCTTTTTCTTCATTCTTTTCCTTCTTCCCATCTTCTTTCTTATCATCAAACATTTTCCTTTATTCTTACGATGCTTCTACTCCTTCTCTTCTTTTTCCAGCCATTTTATATCATCTCATATCGTTCTCGTTATCAACAAAGCATATCTCATATCGCTTGCATAACTTCCTCTTCTTCTTCTTTCTCATTTTCCTTTAGTTTTTTAAGTAAAAA